>JAASGT010000629.1:0-19830 GCA_023334315.1 Globisporangium alternatum
CGGCTTCTACGTCGCGTTCTTCCGCGCCGACTGGCGAGAGGCCGCCGTGCGCGCGGTCGAGCGCTCCCAGCTGCTCAATGAGGATATCAAGATCCAGAAGAAGCACAGCGACCCACAGCGGGACCCATTGCTCCCGAAGTAATCGCTCTGAGCCGTCGTCCCCATCAGTGCAATCAACACGAGGTCAGCAAGTAAGCACACATACATACATCCTCATTTAATTCTGAAGCACATACACATCAAGTCCTAAGACATTCGCTCATTCAGGTTCTCTCTGTCGTACTTCAAATGCTTTACTTGGCGTACTCGTAGTTGTCCAGGATCCCAAAGAGCGCGGTCTTGAGGTGGTGTGAGCGCACGTAGTTGGGTAGCTCGACCTGGTTGAAGCACGGCATGCCGCGGATCACGCGCGAGATCGCGAGATCGTTGCCGACGACCGTGAACGGCGCCACGAGACCGTTGTAGTTGGTGGGCGCCGCGAAGCCACCGAGGGGCACGCGCGTGTGGCCCGTCGTGAAGTGCAGCAAGCGCTTCTTGTGCTCGAGCGGCATGCGGCGCACGTGCTTCCAGAACCTGCGCAGGCACGGGTGGCCGTGAATGCACTCGTTGTTCTTCGAGTGCAGCTGCCAGTCGTCCACGTCGATCACGTCCGTGCCGCACATGACGTAGTCGAGCTCCTCGGGGTCCAGCGCTAGCAGCATCTCGGCCGGCACGATCTCGTAGGCGCCCTTGAGGAACGCGTACAGTTGACTCGAGACACTCTCGAAGAACGTGTACTTGAAGCGGCGGTCCAAGTACTCGAACTTGTTGGCGTCCGTCACGGGGATGCTGCGGCCGTTGGGCACGAGGTCCATTATCACAAACTCCTCGCCTCTCTTCTCGGTCACGCTGAAGTCGAGACCGAGCGACTCGACGCCCGAGTTGGTCACAAGCCACTGGAGGCTCTTGAACTCCTCCGGGTCCAGGAACTCGAGGTCGGGAAAGCTTACAGGCATCCCCAACATGATCTTGAGCAGCGGCGTCGCGAGGTGGAAGCATCAGGACGTAGCCTGGGAAGCGCGCGTCGGCCTGGTCGACGAGCTGGCGCGTCCAGGACGCCTCGGACGAGCGCACCCACTCCTTGCGTCGCCTATAAGAGCAAGTGAGGATTTGTAAGGTATGCGCAACGAGAGGGGAACAAGTTTAGAGTGCTCGTTTACCTGGCGCGTCTGATGCGGGAGTTAAACGTGTTGACGGGCACTTTGGCTCGCTTCGCGCGCTTTCGGCTCTTGTCGCTGAGCGGCTCGCCGCAGACGTTGCAGAACGCAATGCGCTGGAAGTTCTCAAAGCCACAGACCTCGCACGCCGTGAAGCCCAGCGCTGCTTCCCTAAAAGTACGCCAAACACAAATAGACGTCCGATTAAAACAGGACAACTCACCTATTATACTGTAACCAACCCACACACATAGAAGACAAGCAAGCGTACGAGCGCGCGAACTTCTCGCGGTCGAGCACCTCGTGCTCCAGCAGCGGCACGTTGAGCGATCCCCAATGCGACCAAGCGTTAAAGGATGAGATTTGCAGCGTGAAATGCGGGTAAGGTCAACAAACGAGTTTGTGATGACAGCGAGGCAGTAATGACGGATCTTCGGATCGCCAGCAAGCGATATTGCCTAAATTAATATAGTCGTACTCAAAAACAATTATTTTAGGATGTGGGTCATGGGATCAAATAGGCTACGAACCCGCTTTGATCGGGCAGAACCCAAAATTTACATCGGTTAAACGAAAACCGTTGTTGTCTAATATAATGGCTCACAAAGCAACAAACAATTTTGGGCTGTAATTGTTTTCGTGGGTCGTCCAAAAGTTACATGAGTTGAAAACGTATAGTGAGCGCAAGTTGTTTCGAAATGATGTAAATTTTGGGTTACCATCATTCTGCTTCGCAAAATAATATGCAATTCCAGAAAATAAAATGCAATTACAGGGAGCAGTATGCAATTACAGGGAATAGTATGCAATTCCAGGGATAAACCGTCATCGCCATAGAGGCATCACAAGAACCACAACGAGCTTCAAGAGCTCAGCATGGAGCTGTCGAAGCGGATCGTCGCGCGGCTCAAGACGTCACTCGCACACACGTACGCACTGAACGTCCACATGCGCTCTCCTCATCCACATCGCATAGCTCCACTGACCCGATACACGTGCTCGGTATCGTCTTCTTCGGATGCGCAGGGGCCTGGACGTCGTCATCCCGCTCACCGTCGAGAGCTACAACGCGTACCTCGAGACCGCGTCGTCTGGCGCCGCGTCTGACCTCACGCGCTTCAAGCTGCCTCTGCCCGCACCTATAATCTCAAATGCCAATACGTCACTGGAGTCCCACTTGCTGGTGCTCGTGGGCAACTCGAAGGCGCTCTGGCCGCCGTTCCTCGAGTTTGTGCGCCGCGAGCTCGCGCAGGCGCCGGATGGACGCGTGCAGCGAGACCCCATCGACCGCTTCGTGCAGCAGAGCGTCAACGAGTGTCTGAGCGAACTCTCCTCCGCTTATAAGGGCGGTGAGGAGGAGAGTGAGGAGCGCTTGCCTGCTCCAGCGAAGGTCTACTGGGTGGCCGACACCGAGCCGGGCAAGATGATCCTCGCGCAGAAGATGGCGCTCGCCGCCAAGCAAGTGTCCCATTGCCCAGTACGTACGTGTGGCGTGCAGCGTATACTCACGGTTCATGTAACTACGGGCGTGTGGCTAACAAGCTCCAACGTTGTATCTGTACTATACGCATTGTGCTGTCATCATAGCCGTCGCAGCTGTGCCTTCACCCGACGTTCGGACCGTGGCTCGCGTTCCGGTGTGCGCTCGTGTTTGCGACTGAGGGGATCCAAGACAGTGCCTCTACTAGTGACGCTAGCCAGCAGCCAGCGCCAATGTGCAGCCACAATGAGTCACTACACCAGGAGATTGCCGAGCTGATGGACAAGGCGTTCGCCCAAGCTCGGGCCACCAGCACCAGCGGTTCGACCACCATCTCGCCAGACGCGTGGCGAGCCTGGGCGCTCCCACGCGTCACGATGGCGCCGAACCACCCGATGACGTACCCGCCGGAGCAGATCCTGTACCACTACACGAAGGACCTGACGTTTCTCGCCAAGGTCGTGGACGCGCACTTCAACCACCAGAGTACCGATTACCTCCGTTCTGCGCCTTCTAAGCGAGCCATCGAATGCCGAAGCCTTCTGCAGCAGGTGCTGAGCGAGTACGCGACCAGATACGCCGAGGGCATCGACGGCATTCTGCTCAGCGGTGGACTCGACACGTCGATCCTCGCCGAGGCCAGTGCCCAGACCTGGAGCGACGAACTTGGCACCACTGGCCAGCTCTCGCTCGATAAGCATGGCGCCGCGCGTCCGCTGCTCAAGTTCCGACACGCGTTCACGCTGCAGGTGCAGCCTGACGCCCAGGATGCCGTGTTCGCTGCGAGCATCTACGAGAGACTTAAGGGCGTGTCGCTCGAGCACCATCACGTGCTCAAAGACACGCTCGATGAGCTGCTGCTGCACGCGCCGCAGGTCACAAAGATCCTCGTGTCCTGCGACCCCATGGAACTGCGCAATAGCCTCGTGATCTACGCGACGCTGTCCAAGGCGGCCGCGCTCGGCGTGCAGCAGGTCGTGACGGGCGACGCCGCGGACGAGATCTTCTGCGGCTACTCGTTCTACCACCGCATGGACGAAGAAGCGCTGCTGGCCTACCGGCTGCAGATCATCCAGGTGATGCAGTTCACGGCGTCCAAGCTCGGCGAGTCGTTCGGGATCGAGGTGCTGAGTCCATTTTTGGACCCGCGGGTCGTGGAGTTCGCTCGTAAGCTGTCCAAGGCCGACTTGATTGGCGAGCGCACGCCCGTGCCATTCGACGGTGCCGTGCATGGGAAACTGGTGCTGCGCCAAGCATTTCCCGAGAGCTTTTCACAGTGGCGCGCCAAGCAGCCGATTGAGCAGGGCTCAGGCACAACGGCGCTCCGCATGGGGTTCTTTGATAACCGCTGGTCGAAGTCTGAGTTTGAACAGCTTCAAAGGGAGATTTTCCAGAAGCACCGCGTATTTGTGCGTGACAACGAACACCTGTTCTTCTTCCAGGCGTTCCTGGAGGCCTTCAACCAGGACCTGGCGACTGTGCCCAAGCAGCGCTGTCTTCATACTACGACTGCTAGTGGTACTGAAGAAGAGATGGAGGTTGACGAGGGCTTCTGTCCGGCGTGCTACTTTGAACTCTCGCACGCGGACCAGGACTTTTGCGTCACGTGCGGCTTCTGGCCCACGAAGCCCACGGCCACGAACGACGCCAAGGGCTACGCGACCCAGGCGCTCGAGCGTTTGACCCAGGACAAGCAGCGGCTGATGCGTGCTTAGACAGAGCGAAAGTGGTGAGATTTATAGGCATCTATGTGTACACATAGAGAGGTTGGATACTACTATATTCATTAAACACTATCTCTCACAGCCAGCCATTTGTTTATCCAATTTACACATAGGAGATGATCTTTGTGAGCAACATAGGGATTCGAATCCGAATCCAAAGGTCCGAAGTGGCAAGCGTGTCATGGGAATGCCAAGGCGCCATTGGCTGTCGCGTTCGGAGATCCAGTGCGCGATGGACCCATCCATTATCAGGAGCGGAGCATAACATGAGCGAGCAACTACAGAACTGTGGTACCGGCGTTCCTTGCGGCGAACGATTTCACGCTTACAAAGGCACACATACGAAGAGCTCCGGCAGCTGATAGAAGGAAAAAGCTTATCACCTGTACTACGAGCGCAAGTGAATGATGCGATTGCGTGGAGTACACTCACTTGTCAAGGTGAACAAGTGGTGCCATTGCTTTCATCTTAGTTGTCGGCTGTTTAATCTCCACTTCTTTCATGGCCGGCTGATTAATCGTCCACAGATATTCGACTTTTAGTCGAATACTTTTGTGTATTCCGATGTAAAAGTGTGCTTTTGCTTGTCCTTCACAGTCAAAGACTGTAACACTGCTTTCTAATCCGGTACTCTTTTTGGAACCGTCGTCGACTACACAAACTGAGGCTGAGTGTACACCAGTGTGTGTCAAGGGTGATGGGTCCCAATTAGCATTCGGCCAGATGGTGGACTCGTTCGGCGGCTTTCGGTCTCCACGTCACGCACGGGAGCCAATCACCAGCACCAGCGCGGCCAGCGCGCTCCTTCAAGCAGTGCGATTGGCACCAGAGCCCCACAGTGCAGTTGCCTCGAATGGGCCGGGGCCTCAGCCATCTTCGCCTGGTCTTCACCTCGGCTATTTGCCAACGTGCTCGTTACCTGGAGACCGGAATGGACGTGTTTCAAGAGGTCTAGAGCTCCAGCCAACCTGCACCTCTGGTGGCGGCGGTACCAGTCTGCACCACCGCTGGTTTGTTCGTTCGCCTACCCGACCGCTCACTTCGCAATCCGCCTTCGAGTGCACGAGTCCCCGAGCTTTTCCAGCACCAGTCCATTCTGGCCATGGCGCTCTCTCCACGCTCTCGTGTCTCCTACGAGCACGTCGAGACACCGCTGGCGATCGACAAGGAAGCCCAGGAGGCGCCTCACTCCCACTTGCCACCCAAGACACTCAGCGCCAAGCTCTGGGACTGGTACTTTGGAATCCCAGGCATCCTCGTCGGTGCCATCTTAGGCATCTTCATCGGCTGGGCCATCCAGACCGGCAGCCCATCGGATGAGCTCGTGTCCTGGATTGGCGTGCCCGGTAACCTCTTCATCCGTGCGATCAAATGTCTCGTGACACCGCTGGTCTTCTGCAGTTTGATTGTGGGCATGGCCGACATGCTCGCGGTCGGCAAGGCGTCCACGATCGGCGTGCGCACGGGACTGCTGTACCTGCTCACGACGGTGATCGCGGCGACTGAGGGTCTCATCTGGGTGCTCATCTTCCGTCCGTACTTTGGCAACAAGTCCCAGAAGGTTGAAGAGACCATCGCCGAGTTCGCGTTCCAGTGCGACGAGCCAGGCTTTTTCCTGAGCCACCATGCGAACGGCTCCGTCACGTGCGCCTACGACGCCGGGTACAACGCAACCTCGGAGTTCTCGCCGGCGTCGCGGTTCATCACGACGGACATCAACGGCGTCTTCGCCACAGCCTCGACGGGCTTCGCCGAGCGCACACTGTCCCAGGCGCTCCAGGGTCAGCTGGACGCCATGGTGCCCAACAACATCACGCAGGCGTTCGCGGACTCGACGCTCTTGAGCATCATCATGTTCGCGATCGTGTTTGGCGTGGCGCTGTCGCTGTTGCCGCGCGACGCCAAGGTCGTGAGCTCCTTCTTTCGCGAGATCAACGCCGTGTTCATGCTCATGATCAAGTGGATCATCAAGTGCACGCCCGTGGCGATCATCTCACTGCTGGCCTCGAGCATCGCCGTGCAGACTGACATGGGCGTACTGGTGCACGACGTCGGGCTCTTCGTGCTCTGCGATCTCGTGAGCTTCTTCGTGCACACGTACATCTTCTACCCGATCATCCTGCGCCTGTTTGTGAAGGCGAACCCGTTCACGTGGCTCTTCAAGATGGCGCGCGCGCAGGTCTTCGCCTTTGGCTGCGCCTCGTCCATGGCGACGCTGCCCGTGGTCATGGACTGTATCGACGCCACCAAGGAGGTCACGCAGACGCTATCACGCTTCGTGCTCTCGCTCGGCGCGACCATCGGCATGGATGGTGGCGCGCTCGGCTACCCCGTGGCCACGGTGTTCATGGCCGAGGCCGCGGGACTGGGCCACTTGATTGGCGGCACCGAGTACTTTCTCATCATCCTCGTGTCGACCATTGGCGCTGTGGGTTCGGGTCCCGTCCCAGCCTCAGGCATCGTCATGACCATGACGATCTGGGCCAGCGTGTTTCCGAGCGTCCCGTTACCGTCCACGTTCGCGTTCATCGTGGCCACGGACTGGTTCATCGACCGATTCCAGACCGCGGTCAACGTCACGTGCGACACGGTCGTGTGTCGCATCGTGGCGGAGCTCGTGGGCGAGACGCTGGACCCAAATGAGCGCGAGAGCCTCGTGTCCGTCGTGGACGATCTCGCGACCCGCAACTCGGAGCTCAAGGACGCCATCGAGGCGTCGGAGACCCGACCGAATGTCTAAGGAGATCTGTAGCACTAGTCTACGACTGTAGGACTGTAGGACTCGAGTGCATGAATGAATGATTCTATTGTGAGTGCGCTGACAATGTAACCAGCCAGTTTGTTCTCAAAGTCTCACGATTTCTATCATACCGACTCACAACCAAGAGCTCTTCAACGGCCAACTCGCAGCTGGAAGGCGTAACGGAATTCCTAGCCAACGACATGGGCCATTGGATCTCCTCCAACTCCATACACCGTTGACACCCCGAGTGCCCAGCCGCCTTTGCGGCTGCAAGCGCATTCAGTGGGACTGTAGCGTAACTCCCTAGATGTCCACGGATATTGGTCTGATCACTTAAGTTGTATCCTAATATACCTAACATTCAACAACAACCAAGAGCTCTTCTCACCAACGAGAGGCTCACAACGGAGGTCTGTCTGGAAATGGCTATTTTTTGTACAAAATGGAGATGGACACGATTAATCACCTCTCCTGTCTCTGCGTCACGCGCGACCAGCCAATCGCAGCCGCGAGTGCGTCCAGCGAGATGCTCGCGTCGCTCACTTCATTGAAGCTCTTGGCTGCCTGCACTTGCTGAGGCTCCCGTGTGAAGACCATCCATCCAGTGCGGGGATATCGCGATCGCAGCGACGCCTCACTCTTTCACTTCAGTTAGCAAAAGTGGACCTCGCAATCCTCACGTATCGCCTTGGTGGTCATAGTAGCACGAGCCATCCCGGTTGCGCGACCACACCTCCCCCGTGTCACGCGCGCCCCCAGACAGACAGACGCCATTCTCCAATCCACCTCCGAGCGCGCACGACCTACAAGACCCTGTCCACGGCAACAGCACCCGCAACGCAATGGCACTCTCTCCACGCTCGCGCGGGTCCTACGAGCAAGTTGAGACCCCGCTGGGCTTTGACAAAGCCGACGAGCACACCGTCTCGCCACCAAGAACCTTCAAGAGCAAGATCTGGGACTGGTATTTTGGCATCCCAGGCATCCTCGTCGGCGCGATTATCGGCATCTTCATCGGCTGGGGGATCCAGACTGGCAGTCCCTCTGAGGAACTCGTGTCCTGGATCGGTGTGCCCGGCAGCCTCTTCATCCGCGCGATCAAGTGTATCGTGACGCCCGTGGTCTTCTGCAGTCTCGTGGTGGGTATGGCCGACATGCTCGCGGTCGGCAAGGCGTCCACGATCGGTGTGCGCACTGTGCTCCTGTACTTACTCACGACGATCATCGCGTCCTGCGAAGGCCTGCTCTTCGTCGCGATCTTCCGTCCGTACTTTGGCAACAAGGCCCAGAAGGTCGAAGAGACCATCGCCGAGTTCGCGTTCCAGTGCGATCAACCCGGGTTCTATCTGAGCCACAATGCGAACGGCAGCGTGAGTTGCGCGTATGATGCAACATACAGCGCGACGTCCGAGTTCTCACCGGCGTCCAAGTTCATCACGACGGACATCAACGGCTTCTTCGCGACCAGCGACTCCGGATCGGCCAAGCGCTCGCTCTCGGACGCGCTTCAGGATCAGCTCAACGCGCTCGTGCCCAGCAATATCACGCAGGCGTTCGCGGACTCGACGCTGCTGAGTATCATCACGTTCGCGATCACGTTCGGCATCGCGATCTCAGCGCTGCCAACGCACGCGCAGATCGTCGGCACGTTCTTCCGGGAGCTCAACATGGTGTTCATGCTCATGATCTCATGGGTGATCAAGTGCACGCCGATCGCGATCATTTCGCTCCTAGCGTCCAGCATCGCAACGCAGAGCGACATGTCCGTGCTCATCCACGGCGTCGGGCTCTATGTGCTCTGCGACCTGCTCACGTTCTTCGTGCACGTCTACATCTTCTACCCGATCATCCTGCGCCTGTTTGTGAAGGCGAATCCGTTCAAGTGGCTCTTCAAGATGGCGCGCGCGCAGGTGTTTGCGTTCGGGAGCTCGTCGTCCATGGCGACGCTGCCGGTCGTCATGGAGTGCGTCGAGGCCACTAAGGAGGTCACGCAGACGCTGTCGCGCTTCGTGCTCTCGCTCGGCGCGACCATCGGCATGGACGGTGCGGCGCTGGGCTACCCTGTGGCGATCGTGTTCATGGCCGAAGCCGAGGGTCTGGGCCACTTGATCGGAGGCGTCGAGTATTTCCTGATCGTGCTGGTGTCCACAATCGGTGCAATTGGCGCCGGTCCCGTGCCGTCCTACGGCAGCGTGGTGACTATCACGATCTGGACGAGCGTGTTCCCAAACGTGGCCCTGCCGTCCACCTACGCGTTCGTGCTGGCCACCGACTGGTTCATCGACCGGTTCCAGACCGCGGTCAACGTCACGTGCGACACGATCGTGTGCCGCATCGTGGCGGAGCTCGTAGGCGAAACCGTCGAGGACGAGGACAAGAACACTGAGCAGCGCACGAGCCTCGTGTCCGCCGTGGACGGCCTCAAGAGCAACAACCCGGCGCTGCGGGACGCGATCGATTCGTCCGATCTGAAGCGAGCTGGCGCTGTTTAGTATGATGGAGGTGAAGAATTATCAGGACTCGCACCATCCAGCAACTGTGTGTAGCTCTTCAGAACTCGTCCGATGAGCACAAATGTGGGTAATTCAAAAACCGTTTACCGTGACCATCTACTACACTGTCTGCCTTGTTCAATGAACTGTTAAATAACCGTCGTAGTATCCTTCAGCTAAATTAATATTGTTTGCTGTAGAAAGAATAAAAACTCGATTGCTGCAAACAGGTCAGAAAAAGGCTATCATGAACGAACAAATCTGACTGTTTTCTACGCGAGGAAAACCCCTTGCACCGTTTTCACAATCTTGAGATTTTGGGTAATATAGTTTATCGCGAATTAGTGAACGCGGCACCCTCGTCAAGCTTTCTCGCTCTCAAAGTCTGAGTTCACACATGCGTGCTTGTATATCAACGCTTGCTGAGAATGACGGTAGCAGGGGTGATGATCTGTATAGCATTATTGTCGTGTCAACAGGGTGATTTCTCCACAACCTCCGAGATCGTTGAGCCGATTTAGGTCATGTCAAAGTAAGCAAAACAATTCGTACAAAAACTTTAAAGTTGAAAAGGTTGCATAAAAACAGACAGTTCATCAGACTCCAGAGGCTGGCATGTCTGTCTTTCAGATCTACACGAGGTTCTGCTTGACGTCCTCGGCGTCGAGCGCGCCCTTGAGCTCCGGGTTGATGACCACGAGGCCCTCGATGGCTGAGTCAAGCTGATGGCGCTCGTCGTCGTCCATGCCGCCTCCCTCGCTGAGCTGCTCAAGCGTCTCATATGGTATACAGTGCTATTTACCACTGTTTTACCGTGATATGTTTATTTATGAATTGATACAGTACTAAATTTTAGTTTTGCAAATCTGCTTAACCGGAAGCGTTTACCGGTTATCGATTTTTATATAAACAAATAGTCAAACTTGTTAGACATCGGTTAGCAGGACTACAGCTAGTTAAAAGCCCGAATTTGGCCAAAGGAAGTCGCTGGTCCGTTTACAGTTAACTTACTCCTTCAAACGCTTTCAAAACATCAGTGTTTCATTGGTTGTAAGTAAATATTCGTACTGAATGTGTTCGCGTAGAACAGCATGAATCCGCGTGCCGCAATGCGCCGCGTTTACAGACCGGAAAAGCCGAATTCGACTACAACAGTGCTGCAGTATCAATGCAGCCTCCTCTTCCTATAGTGCGTTGGCGTTTTGACCTGTCTTTGAGGAAACTTCCCACGGCAATCGACTAAAGCGGGACGGCCATGTTGTACTGCAACGGGCACTCTGCCGAGCTTAGAGCGTGGACATACAAGAGATAGATACTGTAGGCCTCTGACACAGATGCAACCGGCAAGTATGGTCTCCTTTTTCATTAGACGCACGGAGTGAGCTCGTATATGACGCAACACTCTCACAACTGGGTCAGAGATTACGCTGGCCAAGCTGCGTAAGTGCCAACGGTCACGCGCTTTCCGAGTTGACGAGCGTGTCAGGGGATGGACGCAAGTGAGTACAAAAAGTACGCACCAATTACCGAGCTCAACTGGCGGGTGACGACGACATCGTCATTCGGACCGATCTCAACCATTCCGTGAAGCATCACACAGAGGTCCTGTCATGTCTGCTGCAGGACTTTGTATATCGCAGCGCAAGAGCTCAACTGATGTGCAAGTTCATGATCCATCAGTCGCTATTATTGGGCTGCACGCGCAAGTATGTGCTTGTCCAGTTTGTTTTCGCAACTTGCTGATGTCAACCTGCTCGACAAGCAGATCTCGAAACGCCGCACGGACACGTTGAACACGGAACGGTGTACCCACTTGCGCAGTTGCTATGTCCAGTTGTAACGGCGGCAACGTGTCAAGGCGCAAACAAGCACAGCTATCTGCGATTTGCAGCAACATACATAGCAAGCCCGTTTGTTGCGCTCAACTGCATGCTTATTCGATGCAAACTCTTCTGTTTGCGCGGCGAGCATCATAGAGGTGGGTTCGCTCGCTTATGCAAATGCATCTGGAATGTTGGTGGCGACTCTTGGCTCGATTATTCGATTACAAATGTCGACTAACCAACACGAGAGGAGTAGAGGAGCGCTCTTCTCTATGTGCACTTTTGCGCTGGCTGGATGTGGATTCTAGCTTGGAGGAGAGCAACGTCAAAGGAAGAATGCGCCCGAAAGTGCAGGTAAGCTGGATCAGGATTAAAGGTGCCCTACAAGGGCTGCACAAAACAGTTTCTATTTGACGCGCAGCCGCGCTTTTTGCGCAAGCTGGTAACAATTTAAAAAAGAGCTCGAATTCTCGTCAGCGAGTTTTGCGCGCGCAACGTACCAGAAAGACTTCCTCATTGTGCGGCGATTTGTGTGCGCGATGCTTGCTTGCAAGCGAGAGAGATGAGAGGTGAATTACAGTACGAACGAGCCGGTTTCAAAGCGACCCAGCATCCTCCTCCCTCAGTTGCTCCACTTCCCGGCGTGTCTAATCGCTTTGTTGCTGCTGTTGTTGGTTGGTACCGCTCACAGCAGCAGCAACGATAAAACTTCGTCACGCCCAATGCACTGGCCAGGCAGACCTGCATGCATTGTTCATCCGTCGAGCGACACAGACACGATGCCACCATACAGCTAGCTAAACGCACGCGGTTTTGTTTTTTCTGTTGCTGTCGTCCTTGCTCTGGTGCTTCAGCTTTACGGTCATCTTCGAACAAGATCCAGCAGGATGAGAGGTCCAAAATGAACGCGGCACGTAGTATGGACATTTGTATGGCGAGTAAACCCAAAAAGGCAGCCACTTTGGCTGTTTTAATCGGCGGGACAGCAGATTGGCGACTCGCGCGCGACCATAGGAGATGCTTCAACATGCACGTTCTACGCACCCAGAAAAATGGGTGCACCTCCTCCGTTCACGATCCGGCTCTCGCATGAATGTATCGGAAATTAAACCAGCAGCGAAACGATTAATTAGCACTTGATCAAACAGGAGCTTGTCGAACTGCCCGGGCTTTGTACGCCAAGCGATCGAGTGACTTTAGAGAACACCCGCCCTTGGTGCTTCCCCTCACTCTCGTCTTGCTCACAAAGCAGGGTTGCTAACCAGGCTTTCTCTGTTGGCCGACCCTGATCCGAGATCTGGGCCTCTTCCTTTCCTTCCCGACCAAGCCCCGTGTGACTGCAAGCCAACCCCGCGCGCTTTGGTCTCTCGAGCCCTCATTCTTGAATCCGCCTCGCCAAGCACAAGCGACCGACCCAGCGCCCAAGAACCAGCAGCGAACGAGTCGACACGATGGCCCCCGCTTCGCCCAAGTACGACGTGATCGAGACGCCGTCGGTCACCGACGGCTTCAAGGAGAGCCACGAGCCCGTCGTGAAGCGCAACAAGTGGAAGGAGTGGTTCTTCGGCATCCCGGGCATCCTCTGCGGTGCTGTGTTGGGTATCTTGATCGGCTGGGCTATCCAGACGACCACCCCGTCGGAGGAGCTCGTGTCCTGGATTGGCGTGCCCGGCAACCTCTTCATCCGCGCTATCAAGTGTCTCGTGACGCCGCTGGTCTTCTGCAGTTTGATTGTGGGCATGGCCGACATGCTCGCGGTCGGCAAGGCCTCGGCTATCGGCTGGCGCACGGGTGTGCTGTACCTGACCACGACGATCGTCGCCACGTGCGAGGGCCTCATTTGGGTGCTCATCTTCCGTCCGTACTTTGGCAACAAGGCCAAGCTCCAGGAGGACACGACCGCCGAGTTTGCGTTCCAGTGCGACGAGTCAGGATTTTTCCTGAGCGAGGTGAACGGCACGATCACCTGCGCGCAGGACGCCACGCACGCGTCGAGCGAAGACGCCAGCTTCTCGAACGCGACCAAGTTCACCGTCATGGACATCAACGGCTACTTTGAGACGGCGTCGACTGGCTTCGCCAAGCGCACGCTCACGGAGGCGCTCCAGGGCCAGCTGAACGCCATGGTGCCGAGCAACATCACGCTCGCGTTTTCGGAGGCGACCCTGCTGTCGATCATCATGTTCGCCGTGCCATTCGGTGTCGCGATCTCGCTGCTGCCACGCGACGCCAAGGTTGTCGGCAACTTCTTCCGCGAGATCAACATGGTGTTCATGACCATGATCGTGTGGGTGATCAAGTGCACGCCGATTGCGATCATCTCACTGCTGGCGTCGTCGATCGCGGAGCAGGACGACCTCAAGTCGATCGTCTCGGACGTCGGCATCTTCGTGCTCTGTGACATTCTCGCGCTCTTCGGCCACACGTACATCTTCTACCCACTGCTTCTGCGCGCGTTCGTCAAGTGCAACCCATATGCGTGGCTCAAGCAGATGGTGCGTGCTCAGCTCTTCGCGTTTGGCTGCGCGTCGTCCATGGCGACACTGCCTATCGTGATGGAATGCATTGATGCCACGAACGTGATCTCCAAGACGCTCTCGCGCTTCGTGCTGTCGCTCGGTGCGACCATCGGTATGGACGGTGCGGCCATCGGCTACCCGATCGCGATCATCTTCATGGCCGAGGCTGAGGGTCTGGGCCACATTGTCGGTGGCGTCGAGTACTTCCTGGTGATCCTGGTGTCGACCATCGGTGCTGTGGGTTCGGGTCCAGTGCCAGCCGCCGGCATCGTCATGACCATGACGATCTGGACCAGTGTGTTCCCGAGCGTACCGCTGCCATCGACGTTTGCGTTCATCGTGGCCACGGACTGGTTCTTGGACCGATTCCAGACGGCCGTGAACGTGACGTGCGACACGATCGTGTGCCGCATCGTGGCGGAGCAGGTCGGCGAGACGCTGGACCCAAATGAGCGCGACAACCTGCTCTCGGCTGTCGACGGCATGCTGAGCCACAACCCAGAGCTCAAGGACGCTCTTGAGGCCGATGCCCCGAAGCACCACGCTTAGGAGCAAGTCTCTTGAGACGCACACGGGTGTTCATTCTCCCATGCATTCATTCTGTAAGTACAAACGCGTAACCTGAAAATACTAGCCGCGGTGTTTCCATTTGGTAAGATCGATCTTGCTTGTTTCGAATGCTCTGCTAAGAGATCGTTTGGGTAAAGATGGTCTGAGAACGAGAGATTTCCTATTCGAGAGGTCGGGGATGCAATACACATTTCGACACATTCGCTTGCAGAGAACATCATACAGTTGAGTACGAGAGAACGAAGAAAATCTCAGGCGTGCGTGAGTTGTGGGGCTTACGCGAGTTTGTGGGTCGCAAAGGCACAATAGCAATCCATTCGAGTTCTGAGGTCTTGTGGTCCCACAGCCAAGAGCGGTCTTGACATGCATGTCCTAATCCTAAAAGTCACATGTTTCGGAGGGAACTGCTAAAGGTCCACGGGTTGGTTCCTATTTCAGCCACTTTCGAAAGCGTTGCGTGGTGCATACGCTTCTTTTTTGTTCATCCGCTTGAGCAATTGCTTCACCATCGGAACGACCTGGCAGAGACGCCCACGCGAGTGAATGCACGTAATATTGTACCAACACGAGCACAGTGGAGAGGGCTGTTTGGTTTGTTGCAGGAGACTTTGCACACGAGGATAATTGCTCCTAATTGAGGCGCTCGTAGAATCCTGATCAAGCGATAAACGCTGCGATTGCAACGAAAGTTGACAAGGAAGACGTGTCACCCAAACGCACCAATCCACATGCGACCATTGGAACAGGGATGCGCGTCATTTGCTCCACTTACTGTACACCTCTCGTTTGACAAACACATCTTCCAAATGAAAATTTAATTTCCACTTTCTTTTGAAGAAAGTGATTAATAACCTACTGTACTTTCACGCAGAGGAAATTGATGGCACTTCAGCTCGCTTCAATGTTTTACTTTGTAAGGTAGTGTTTACAACTCCTATTATAACTCTCCACTTCCTGCTTTTCTCTCACTCACGCTCCAGTTTCCCCCTCCATCTCTGTCGTCTCGTGGCGCTCGGTCTAAATTTGCAGGCACGAATGTGCAAATCGCTGCTGCATTGATTGACATGGAGTTCAAGGAATCGATGTTTTGGATGAAGCCCATCATCGTTCGTTTGCCTTCTTCAAACTCCTGTTTGACTTGACGAACAATTCTTCCGCTAACTGAATAGAGAGCGACAATGTAGGGTACAAGCTATTCGGTTATCTATGAAATCAATAATTGTTTGCTATTACAGCGGACCATGCCATATTTTATAAACTAGCACTATTGAGACCGGTAGCTGTACCGATATACCAGTATGTTGTCAATACACAAATGCACCAATATTTAACGGTATAAAACCAGTGTATTTTTTGCAAATATAATTGTTACCGAAGATAAAACCTTCATACCCAAACCTACCAAACAACATGTCAAAGGGAACCTGCCTCGACTTTAAAAACATCCCAGATACGGCAAAAGATCTGCTTCTGGGGTGAAAAAAACGTTTGCAAATCACTTCGATTACCCACCCTACAATTCACGTAAAGATCTCATACGAGCATTTAATAACAGTATCTCAGACCTTTTCATCTGAGCCTAGAGAGTTCTACTTAAAACTACAAGGATTCTACTTAAAACTACAAGGATTTAGTTAAAATTACGAGAGAAATTGTCATTTTTTCAGTTTTGACCTTCTGTTTTGAGTAAAATTGATTTGGACATATATTTGAATCGTGTCACGCTAGTCAAGACACATATTGACGATGGTTGTTTTTTTGTAAACCCGTTTGAGCCTTGGACTTTTGAGCCCTTCGCAACAAGCGACTTTTGTCACTTGCCAAAGGCAAAACGCAACCATGGCTGCCACGATAACCACGACTGCCGCTGATGCCACGCGCGAGGCGGAGGACGTCGCGACGCTCGAGGCGTACCGCGTGAAGAGCGACGGCGTGGCCACGAAGACGTACATGGACCAGTTCGAGTGCGAGCAGAGCTGCGGCATGTTCTTCTTCCCGCTGGAGGAGCTGCCCGAGGACCAGCAGCTCCAGCTGCAAGCCTCCGGCTTCACGAACGCCGCACTCGAGGTACGCTCTCTCTCATGCATCTGCCCATGCACAACAGTGCATTATGTCCTATTGACTCACTAAGACTATTGTGTGTATGTAAGCGTAGCCACGGCTGATGCGCGAGAAGCACGTGGACTTCCTCAAGCGCGGACTGCTGCACCTCTCCTCGGGCTTCGTCGCACTCGACGCCAGGTACTGTGCTCTGTTGCAACAGCATCCAGCATGAACCAATGAGACTCGTGTGCTGGTGTGTACCCCGCGGCGCTAACTATCTGTGTATATATGCATTGCATCGCTCGGTGTGTGTATTTGAATCACAATCTCGCATGGCAGCCGTCCGTGGATCTGCTACTGGATCCTGCACGCGCTGGACCTCCTGGACGCGCTCCCGGTCGAGTACATCGACCGCACCATCTGTGAGTTCACTCGTATCATACCTTTGCCAGCATGAGGCGTGTCGTGCTAGGCTGACTCTGTGTATATGTGGCTGTGTGACTGTTTCCTAGCGACGATCAAGCACTTCTGGCATGAAGAAGGCGGCTTTGGCGGCGGACCAGCGCAGTTGGGCCACACAGCGACCAACTACGCGTCCTGCCTCACGCTCGCGCTCATCGGTACGCCCGAGGCACTCAATACCGTCGATCGCCAGGCGCTCTACCGCTTCTTCATGAAGCGCAAGCACGCGTCTGGCGCGTTCACGGCCCACGACGGAGGGTGCGTCCACTGTATAATTGCTGTTTCTAAACCCATGTTGATGTACTGATTTGAGTGATAAATGGCTGACTCACAGCGAAGTGGACGTCCGCGTGACGTACTGTGTCATCTCGATCGCGAGTCTCTACGGCATCCTGACCGAGGAGCTCACGAAGGGCGTGGTCGAGTACGTCGTGGCGTGCCAGTCGTACGAGGGCGGCTTTGGCGGCGAGCCGGGCAACGAAGCGCACGGCGGCTACGCGTTCTGCGCCGTGGCGACGCTCTGGCTGCTCAAGAGTCTGCACCGCATGCAGGACCTGCCGGCGTTCGTGCAGTGGCTCGCGAACCGCCAGATGCCCTTCGAGGGCGGCTACCAGGGCCGCACGAACAAGCTCGTGGACGGCTGCTACAGTTTCTGGCAGGGTGCGCTGCCGGCGCTGCTCGTCGACACCCTGAGTGAACAGTACGGCCACGAGGTGTATCAGTGCCACCAGGCGCAGTTGCAGAAGTACATCCTGCTGTGCGGCCAGCAGATCGAGGGCGGGCTGCGCGACAAGCCCGGCAAGCCACGCGACCACTATCACTCGTGCTACTGCCTCAGCGGGCTGTCCGTGGCGCAGCATGGCGCTGGCAAGGGCGAGCCCGTGGTCTTTGGCGACGCGAGCAACCTGCTGGTGGCGACCCATCCGGCGTACAACATCTCAAAGGCCAAGGCCGAGGCGGCGCTCGCATACTTTGCCGCCAAGGGACCATTTCAGCCGCAGTAGCAGACGTGTGATGAACGGCGACAGACAAGAGAGCGATAGGACCAGAAGAGAAGCAGAGCAAACAGGACGCGATGATAAAGACACCCAGCTAACGAATTTCGACAGTTTGTATTTCTCACTCACGTGTGTGCAGGCGTTTAGTAGTGCGCGAGTGGAGGCAACCGCTCGTCATCTTCACTGCCGTTCCCGTCAGCGTCGTGCTGGTGTTCCTTGCTGTGTAGCAGGCTGTGCGCTGACGAGGACGACGCCACGAGCTTCGGCAGCGGTGGCTGCGAGTGAGTGTGTCCATGTTGCTGTTGTTGATACTGTTGTTGCTGTAGCTTCTTCTTGTCTTTAGTGTCCTTCAGTGACGACGATGAGCCGTTCAGCGGAATGGACTTGGTCTGTAGCGACACGCTGGAGAACGACGAAGATGACGACGTTGGAGCTTCTGCCAACAGGATGGACTTGGAAATAGACGCACTATTGCCAGTCTGCTGCTGCTTGGTCTTGGCCTTGAGCTTCTTCGTCAGCCGCTTCTGGAATGGCGTCACGTACTCTTCTTGCGCAGCTCCAGCTCCTGAGGCCGTCATCTGCTTGGGGATCGTGAGGAGCGACTTGGCGCCGACCTTCGCCTTGCTCTTCTTGCGCTTGGACGTTGGTGACTTGCTGTCCGCGTCGCTGTCAGCGCCATCACTATCATCTTTATCTCCAATCGCTGACGACGACGCGCCCAGGTAGTGATCGAGCGACATGCCGCTGATGAGCGTGGGCGGCGCGGCCTTCTTCGCTGTAATTGACGGTTGCACGACGACGGTCTTGGACTTCGGAGCTGCGGCTAACTCGTGCTTCTTCACAGTCGGCGCGTGCTTTGCTGTATCGTCCTTGCTGCTGTCATCATCTACCAGATTCCCCGTCTCTTTCGCCTGGAGGTAGTCGCTGAGCGTCATACCGGCGACGCTTGTGGCGGTCGTAGTGTGATCGGGCGAGTCGGACTCGTAGTCGTCCTCGTACTCGTCGTGGTTGCTATGGCGCTCGTCCGCCTCGGTCTCCTTGTCGTCATCGCGAACTTTATGGTGTCCTCGGCTACCGCTGGCTTTGCTTCCAGGCTTGGCTTCGTTGTCCATCGCCTCGCTAGCATCCTTGCTCTCGACCACTACGCCACCACCAGCCCCTGCGTCCTTGTCAGCCGCACGCAAAGAGCTCTCGGGCGTGGCCTTGAGCTCTTCTGCATCCTCTTTCTCCATGGCCATGGCATTGTTGGTCGGCGTGCCCACGAGCAGGTGCTTGGAGACCTGGCCGAGGCCACCGGTGTCGTTGAGCTTCTTGCTGTGAAAGTAGTCCTCGAGTGTCGAGCCAGGCAGCAATACGCCACTGCCACCGTTGTTCTCATCCGCGGCCGTCAGCTTCTGCGTCACGCTGCGCTTCTTGCCCATCGTTAGTGCAGTGGCTACTGCTATTGTGAATGATTGCGCTGCTTGTCGTCTCTCGAAGCGCTCGAGTGATAAGCTCACTAGTGACGCCATTTTCGCCATCAGAACGAGCCACTTCCGTTGCAGAGGCGACGCGGCTCTATTCTCAGAGACCACAAGCGATGCTCCGCAATTAGAACAGTGTTAAGAGGCAGTGATCATATAGACATAACATTCGAGTGTCGCACGCAGTGTAATCTCTTTGGACGACCATGGTGCGCAAGAGCGCATCCAAGAAGGAGATTGCAGGCGCGGCGGACGTGGCGACCGCCAAGCGCGCAGCGAACAAGAAGGGCGGGAACAACAATGCCAAGTCGACCAAG
>JAASGT010000063.1:0-59284 GCA_023334315.1 Globisporangium alternatum
AGCACGAAGACGCACGAGAAGAGCTTGAAGCCGTACGCGATGAGGTACGCGTACGTCACCTGCGTGCGTACGTGTCTGTCGTCTTCGACCAAGAACGACCGCTCGATGTTAAAGTGCGCGTCGACGTTCTTCGTGAGCACCTTATAGTGATTTCAGGATCAAACGCTCAGAAGATATACGCGGGGGACATTACTCATGAATTCTATCTATCGTTGGTGGTTGTTTCAACAGCGGAAGGCATGTTCAGCAGCAACTGAGGCTCACCAGCAAACTCATCTACTTACTCGGTCTTCTTTCCAGGTCCACTCGGCTTCTTCGTTTTCTTCTTGCTGCCGCCCTCTGGGAACTTGCTCTTCTTCTTCTTCGTCTGCTCTACTGCCTTGGCGTCGTCTCCCTCTTCACCTCCCTTCTTGCTCTTGAGCTGGCGGATGCGGTTGGACTTCTGCAGATCGTAGCCCGAGACCGTGTTAATGCGGTGGCGCTGCGGCGGGGCCTTGAGCAGCTCCTTGCGCGCGCGGTCGCTCGTCTTGCGCAGCGAAAGCATCCACTCGGGCACATCGCAGCCCGAGAGCTTCATCACGTTCGCGATCGAGCGCAGGTACATCATATCGTCCTCGGTGAAGAACGTGACCGCAAGTCCCTGGCGACCACCACGGCCCGTACGCCCGATGCGGTGGATGTAGCTCACGGCGCTCTGTGGAAAGTCGTAGTTGATCACCATGTTGACGGCCTTGAAGTCCATGCCGCGACTCATGAGATCCGTGCAGATGAGCACCCAAACGGCGCCTGTGCGGAACTGACGGATCACGTCGTCGCGTTGTTCTTTTGTGCGGTCGGCGTGCACAGCACCCACGTTAATCCCGTCGTAGAGCAGCTCCTGGTACAATTCGTTCGCGCGTTCTTTGTTCTGCACAAAGAGCAGCGCTGGGACGCGCAGCCCCTCGGTGATGAGCTGCTTCATGGCCACGAGCTTTCCCTCCTCCTTGCCGACAAACACGAGCTTCTGCTCGATCGTCGTCGCGCCTGAGTTCTTGACGCCAATGGAGACCTTAATCGGGTCGCGCAGCACGGACTGCGCCATCTCCTCGACGCCCTGGAGCATCGTGGCGCTGAACATCGCGCGCTGGATCTTGCCATTTGTGCACGCGGCGAAGACCTCGTCGATCTGTTCGACGAAGCCCATGTCGAAGAGCCGGTCGGCCTCGTCGAGGCACACCATCTCGACCGTCGAGAGGTCGATTTTCGTCTCCTGGATCAGGTGCACGAGTCGCAGTGGCGTCGCGATCACAATGTCGTGGTTCACCGTGCAGTTGCTCCTGGAACAGTTTATAGATAAGTACACGCACCTCATTGTGTTACTCAGCATGTCCTGAATGCCAACATGACACTGAGAATGAACTTCGGTACGTACTTGATTTGCGCGGCGATCGTGGCGGCCGTGGCCTTCGAGAGCAACACGATGTGGAACTTGCGGCCCTTGCTCAGGCGGTTGAACTCGGCGTGAATCTGCACCGAGAGCTCGCGTGTGGGCGAAAGCACGATCGCGCGGATGCCACGCTCCTGCGCCGGCGCACCTAGGTTCGCGAGCATCGGGATCGCGAACGCCGCAGTCTTACCGGAACCCGTTGGCGCTGTCGCCAGCACGTCGCGGCCAAGGAGCATGCTCGGGATCGCTTGCATCTGGATTGGTGTCGGTTCCTTGTACTCGGAGGCCTCAATGTTCTTTAGCAGCACGTCCTTCATCTTTTCCTGGCGCGCGTTCAGACGCATGAGCGAGAACTCGGCGATCGGCGCGGGCACGGCCGTACCGTCGACGCGAATGTTCATCTGTTTGCGGAACAACGTAATCTCCTCCTTCTCCTTGGTGGCCGTGGCCTCCTGCTTCGCCGCTTTCTTGCTCTTCTTTGACTTGCCGTCGGTCTCTTCCTCGTCGTCGTCTTCGTTATCGTTTTTGAAGAGCGTCATGTCTTCATCCTCGTCGTCGTCCTCATCTTCATCGCTCTCTTCATTACTGTCTTCGGCTCCTCTCGACGAGGCTTCGCTACCGATCGAGGCCGCGCGCGCCCGGCGTTGCTGTTTCTTGAGCTTGCGCTTCTGCGCCTTGTCCATCTTTGGCGGCGCGAGCAGCATCGACGCCTGCTTGCGCTCGTCGTCCTCGAGCTTCTGCTCCTCGATCGCGCCCTCGCTGAGCTTGCGCTTGCGGCTCTGCTTGCTGCCGCTTTTCTTCTTGCCGCTCGTAGCGTCCTCGTTACCCGCCCACTTGGGCACCATGTCGACGCTCATCTTGCGCTCGCGCTGCTTCGGCTTCTTCTCCACGGGTTTCTTCGCATTCGCTGCAGCTGCTGCGGCATCAAAGCCGAAGAAGTCCAGTTCGCTCGCGTTCACATTTGCTGTGCGCTTCTTGCTGGAGTCTGCGCCATCAGTTCACAATGTCAGTCCATGCAGAGCTCTTCGTGCTCCCAAGAGCTACGACTGCGCTACGAGCAGTGCAGTAATTAGAGAGAGAGGGTAACGCACCATCATGCTTCTTGAAGAGCCCGATCTCCTGCTGGAAGCGCTTCTTGTCGAACTTGGCGCCCTGCGTGAGTGCACCGAAGAAGCTGCTCGCCATCGCTCTCTCTATCACTTCAATTGCTCACGTGTGGCTTTTGGACGAGAGCGACGGACCAGTCAACGCAACAGTAAGGCAGGTACCCTCAATACTGGACTCTAAAATCGACTTTTACTTACAAATATCACACAAATAGCCAAACAAATGCAGCCATACACGGAATGAAAATGGCTCCATGGAAATGGAAAGCGGTTGGCTAGGAGTAGTAACTCGTTTATCTTACGTGAAGAACGTATGCGTTGGCAGCCCAGACGGCTCGATGACCTCTTGCTGCTGCTGCTGCTCTAACTGGGTTGAACTCGTTTCTTCTGCGCCATTTGCCTCGCCTTCAGCGGGAACGTGCTCCAAGGACGACCGCGAGTCGGACCAGTGACCGTTCTCGCCGAGCTTCACGGTGATCTTCGTGCAGACGTCGTTGAGCGAGCGAGAGTCGACAAAGTCGTACTTGAGCGACTTGATCCCGTTCTTCTTCCACGTGCGCGCGTGCTCTTTCAAGAGTTCCCGTTTCACCTGCGATATGAGAAACAACAACAGAACGAATTCCAGCCATAGTTCGTTAGGCGCATATGAAATCGTAACCAGTTTGCTCATTTCCACAGATCGACAGTCCTTACCGTGCATTTCCACTTGGTGCTTCGCAGCGCGTCGAGCTTCTCTATGAGTCCCATCTCTTCCAAGTCGGTGATCGTGCCACTGCAGTCATAAAACATTGAATGAGAGCTAACGTCAACGTTGCCAAACAAAGGTTTTCGTTTTTGTACCTGAGTGGCGACTGGATCGTGAGTTTCTTCTTCACCACGCGGCAGTAGAGCTCGTCGTCTTCGCCGCCCCACCTGTTTCGACAGACAAACAAACGCAAAGAAGTCAATACGCAGCGTTCAAGAGTTTAAAAGCATCGTCACTTCTTGCAACGCGGACCCCCAAAAGTTGTTCGGAAACCCGTTGATCTTGATGAAATCGCGCCGGATGAACGCGACGATACCGCCAAAGTACTTGGGATTGCCATTGTAGCTGTACAAACGCGCTCACTGTCAGTGTCATCAGTCAATGCGTGAGAGAAGCCAGCAATGTGGACAGTGCAACGTGACTCACCGGTCCCATACACGCGCGATGTGGAATGGTCCGAGCTCGGGCTTTTGAGCATAGTACTGAGCCAGATCGTCCTAGATAAACCAATTCACCATAGTTAGATAGAGCTACGAAGCGATGCAACACCAGAAGCTGACAGCGCACGCACTCCGGGCAGCAGGTCGACGTCGTGGAAGATGAAGACGTCGTAGTCGTTGCGCGCAATGTCGAAGCCGGCGTTGAGCAGCTTGCCGCGGTTGAACTTGCGCCCGTCGGTCGACTGCTCGATGATAAATATGTGAAATGCGCTACACACATCTCACACAATACAAAAAACACATGAGTCTTCACACAAGACCATGGCTTCCGTCCACGCTGCGAGCACACCTCAAGTCGCTCTGCTTGCTCAGCAGCGCGGTCATGTGCGGCACGAACTTGTCCAAATGCGCCTGGCGCTTCTGCGCTGCGTGGTTGTCTCGGAACGGCACGATGACCGCGACTCGGAGCTGCTCCTGCGGCGACTCAGGCAGTGCCGCGTCACCAAGAGTCATCTGGCTTACAGTAGGCTCTGGAAGCTGAGCTGCACTGTCGCCAACCATTACGCTCGCCGTCTGGATCGCTTCAGTATGCAGTCAGTTGGAGTTCCACAGGTGAGCGTTCATGTTAGTACAAAACAATAGTAACGCCGCTTGCTCGAGCGAGAAAGTGCGCAGCAGACCTAGCGCTGGAACAGCTTGGCCGTCACGCGGATGGTGAGCGACTCGGACATCGCGCCGCTTCGCTTCGTGGAGCGCGACGTCGCGCTGCTCTCCGTGCTCTTCTGCGTCGTGCTTGCGCTTCCTCTCGCTGCTCATCGTGTGCTGCGCATCACTGTCGTTCACTCCATCGCTGCTACGACGCGCGTCGGTTGTCGTTGTCGCCGCGGCTTCATCTTGTTCGGCTGTTGCTTGCTGTGCCACCATTATATTGTGGACCTGTCAGCAGCTCAATTAGCCCAAATAATGTGCCTCTGTTTCCACAAATCGATAACGAGATCCCGCAAAAAGAGATTCGCTCGCAATCAAATCAGTCCACTGCCAGCATGAAGCTCACGCAGCACTACTGCTTTGGTATGCATTGAGAGACACCACCTCCATTACTCAGCCGCACACATTGAAAAAAAAACTGGTTGAGATGTCGAACTCGCTAGAGCCGACAGAGCTTAAACCATAGAGGTTTGGATACGCACGAAGGCGCAATCCCGTCCTTGTCGAGGGAGATGCTAACCGTCTCTCGGCTCAACGAACACGAAATCCAAGATGAGAAAACGCAAGATATACATGACTACATACTAGCCACCGCTTCCAGAACTTACAACAAGGCAATTTCAATACATTTGCTGTTGAAGAAAGTGGTCGCATTGCAGATACCTCTATCTTCACGTATCCTGTATATAATAATAACCTTGTCAGATATGGTATGCACATCAACATGCCAGTATCAAATTGTACAGGTTGAAGAGAGATAGGGACACTAGTGAGTCTGTCGCCCCCTTGGAGACACCTTGCATCTTCGCTTCCCTCACTCATAGCGCTGAACGAAATCGGCCGACGACATGGCCAAGATCAACGAAAACTCGTCGTCCGCCACGCCGTGTCGCTTGAGCTTTTTCCCGATGCGCTTCGCGAGCCCGTCGCCTCGCTAACGTGAATGGGCCCAAGTCAGTCACAGCCACGAACCAACCATTAGACCAAGAGTTCAATTCGCCACTAAGTATCTGGTACACAAGCCACTCACCTGGGTCATCTGGTGCAGCACGTCGACGACTTGCTCGTGGACCACGCGCTGCGGGTCCGCGAGCAGCGCCACCAGGTTGTCCACCATATTGAGACACTGCACGACCTCGCTGGCTGTCTCGGGCTCTTCCTTCACAAGCTCGACAAGTGCGTCGAGCGCATAGAGCTTGTCGTCTTCGTCGAACCCCACGAGGCTCTTATTGAGCGCTGGGATGGCCTTCATTCCCAGCACTTCGATCAGAAGCCTCTTGTCTGGGAGCAGCCGATGAGCAAAGTGCTGCGCGCCCAGTGGCGACTCGCACGCCGAGTTGACCGCGATGCTCGCGTTCTTGCGCACAGCCGCGCTCTTGTGCTTGAGGCACGCGACGAGCGGCTCAACACCAAACTCGATCACGCGTGGCTTGGCGTCCTCATACGTTGAGAGCCCCATGACCGCGCCGATGAGCGCTCTCGTGAGCTCCACTTCGTCTTGCTCGCTCTCACACTTGATCGACTGCGAGAGCAGCACCTTGGAGAGCACCTTGAGGCAAATCTCGACGGCCTCGAGGTGGATCGCTTCGCGCTTGCCTTGATCGTGGGTCGCCGCGTTGCTGATCACGAGCACGGCGTGATGAATCGTGCTTGTGGGGTACAGGATCGCCTTCTTGAGGATCTCAAGCACCGGCGCGACGATGGGGAACTGCATGCACACGCTCGCACCTTTGAAGATACGCGTGAGGTTGGCCAGGATCTCCACCACGAGGCTCAGTATGGGCAGCGCAACCTTCTTCACCGGTTGGCTTGTGACTATGAGCGCGATTTTCTCCACGACGTCGTCGCGCTTGGCGATGAGCAGCACGCCTTCGTTCGAGATCGACAGGTTCCGGAAAATGGTGCACGCCGCCACGACGACGGACTCCTCGACGTCGCTCAGCAAGTTCGTCGCGGCTCGAAGCAGCGTCTCATTGTTCAGGTCGTCGGGTTTGTCCTGTCATGAATGAATGGCACATGTGAGGTTGGATATCCTAAGAGCAGGTACGATTATAGGAGAAAGGCATTGAGAGCCTTCCTCACATTCTCGTAGAGCACAAGCGAGGAGATCACGAGCGCCGCGTTCCGGCGGACGTCAGCTGAGCGCGACTCTGTCAAGTCCGCACAGGAGAAGAGCACCTCGTGGGTGTCCGCAGTGTACTTGGTTTCCTATAGAGGCGCAATGAGAGAGAGAGAACTGAGTGAGAGTACAAAGAACCAAGGCATCCATTGGGCTGTGGCGCTCAAACCTGGTTGCTCAGCAGCTCGTGGAGCTCGAACAGCGCCCTCGCGCGGCTTTCGTCGTTGAGGTCGTCCATGAGCAGCAGATCAGCGTACTTTGGCACGGACCGCGACCCGAACGCCCTCGTCACCTGAACATGGCCGCAAGAAGAAACCACGCAAGAGGAGGCTCAGCCTTGTACGGACCTTGAGAGATGATGGATGCACGAACCTCTTTCGGGTTGTACGAGTCCTTGAACGGCAGGTCCTGGTACGGGTGGCGCTCCTTGAGGTGGTCACTACAAGTTGAAGCGAGCGATAGTACGTCAGTCAAGGTGACGGCATGCGGGCAATGAAGCTGGTCGACTGGCTTACCTGACGCTGTGCATGGTGGTGATCAATTGGAAATGGAACTCATAGAGTCGAGCGAGCCCAAGGTGGTCGCTCTCTTGCTATAAATGGAAGCCATTGCCACAATTATCAGCAGCACGAGGTCATCCAGAGCAAAACGGACTCCAAGAACAAGAAGCGCTATGGGAATGAGAAGATGAACATGGTTCTATTGAAATTTGAAAGCAGCGGCGGTCGGTTCCCTCCCACTCAGGACAGGACTCTTCCATTGGTGAAATCTCTCTCGCTATCGGCTCCTCGTGAAGTCGAACGCGCGTGCGCCTCTTGTACTGTCGACTGCCTGAAGGCTGAATGCCTGGACTCAGTCTCTCTCGCTCTCTCGCACTGCGTGATTTCTCTCATTGACCTCCCGCAGGAGGCGGTAGACGTCTATCAGTCACGGAGCCACCAACATTTCTGCGGGTGGCGGTTTGTTCAGTCCGCCCGACGCAATGTTTCTAATCATCGAGAACGCGCCGCAGTCTTGAGAGAGAGGGAGAGAGTGCTGAGCGCTGATCCAGCAGCCAGCAGTCGACGGCACTTGATACGCACGCGCAGTTCGCTTCGTGTGGGCTCTTGGTACTGACTTGGGAGCTACTGTTGATTGTGGTGGGAAAATAGGTGGTGGGGAGGGAACCTACAAAAGAACACAAGGCAAGATGGGTTAGAGTCGAACGATGTCATTCCAACTGGCATAAATTAGAACACACGAGTGCGCGCGGGTGACGCCCGACAACGGCACACGTGCTTGGGCGTCCTGGATTCGGACCGAGGACTGGGGGATCGATCTTCTTCTCTTCTCGTGTGGCTGTCCACATGCAAGAAACCCCCGAGCGTCTCGCAAGAGACGAACGAGAGCCCCAGCACACATGCAAAGCACATATAAAGAAAGATGCATCTATGAATGTGGCTCCCAGAAGCGAAGGGCCAAGTGAGCAAACCATGGGAGAGGCTTACTTCTTGTCCTTCTTTGGGGCGCGGTAGGTTCCAACAACCACGGCGTGGTCACGTTCGTAAGGCTCCAAGGTGAGTTGTTCCGCTGGCTTGAACTGTTCCTGCTGCAACTTCTTCACTTCACGGGCGAAAACCGCCTCAGCTGGTGCAGTGGAATCGATACAACTCGCCTTGATGGAAATCACGAAGTGCCCGCCGTTTTTCAAAAAGTAGCTCGAGTTCAATGCAACGATACGCGCTTGGTCTGGCTGCGCGACATCCGCGAACACGACGTCGACCATCGGGACGAGCATGCGGTACTTGAGTGGGTGGCGCGCGTCTTCGATGATAGGGATGATGTTGGTGCGCGACTTGGCAACGTTGATGAGGTCGCGGCCCGAGCGGTGCGAGAACTCAACGGCGTAGACGGCGCCCGAAGGGCCGACGATGTCGGAGACGTGCGACACAGTCGTGCCGGACGCACCACCGAGGTAGAGCACCTTGGCGCCTGGGACGATCCAGATGTTGTCGACACCGCCGAGGATAGCAGCAGCGAGCTTGGAGCGGAACGGGTTCCACACGCGGTACTCAACCTTCTCAGTGCCTTCGCCCGAGGCGGACGGGACGTCGACGGAGATGCGCTTCTCGCCGTACACGGCCTTGCCTGGAGTCGAGTTGAGGGTCACGAGCGCGTCTTCCTTGCCGCGAGCGATGAAGACACCGGCGTGACGGTGAGGCTCGACGAGAACCTTGGCGCCGCCGGACATGCCGCCACGGCCGCCACCACGGCCACCACCGCGGCCACCTGGAGCACCACGGCCGCCGCCACGGCCACCGCCACGGCCGCCGAAGCCGCCACCACGGCCACCACCGCGACCGCCACGGCCGCCGTCCGAGCCACCGCGGCCGCCGAAGCCACCACGGCCACCTGGGGCGCCACGGCCGCCACCGCGACCACCGCCACGGCCACCACGGAATCCACCACGTCCAGACATCTTGAAGGGTTCTTGAGAAGAAGGAGCTTGACTTGGGTTGTTGCTGCTGTGCGACAACTCGTAATGCTCACAGCCGCGAGAAGCGCAACCGCGTCTCCAGTTTGTGAACCAACACGGTTGGTTGGCTGGGAACAGCGCGCAAAACGAACCGCGACCACTCCGACTGTCCTCGTTTAAATACGCATGGAAGCTAAACGGATAGACTGTCGATTGACTTGAACATTGTATGTGCATACAATTTCAGCACATTGAAAGCACAAAAAGTGCTGTTATATGGTAGTTAGAATGTGTTATAATCCTGAGAGTAAGCTTCGTCCTGCATGGTTGCGACGACGCCTCAGGCGGAAACGTGTACGGCGTACCCTTATAGCGGTAGGTGTCAGCGCCCTTCCATTCTGGGAACTATCGGCGGCAGGTAGCTAGCTTGTCGTATTGCACACGAAGAGGCTGAAACCAAAGCCAAGCGGCTAGTGAACAAGGTGAAGGTCAAGCCACTCATTCAAGCGCACTGGAAGACTGGCTTATCAAAGCAGCCTTGCTCTCTATCGATCTATTGTACCTGTCTGCTATTCCTCATATTCTCTATCAGAACGACATATTCTTGTGGTCGTTCACGTCCTCCTGGTTGTACACGAGGCTGCTGCGCAGACCGAGCAGCGCCGTGATGACTTTGAACTTGGCGCGGATGTGCTGCAGCTTGTTGAGCATGTCGTCGTCCACGATGTTCTGCATGTAAGCAGTAGCACCAAGCAACAAAACCAGTTCGCCATGATTGTTAATCAAAGTGCGTCATTGCAACAGACAGTCGGCCTTACAATGCGCAGCAATAGCGTACCTTGAGCTCGAAGGCGTCCAGCAGCGCTCCAAACGAGATGATAGACTTGCTCGCACGGTCGCTATACGAAGCGAAAACAATGCACCGAACAACCAGTCACATGTCAGATACGCACAGTGCTGTGAGCCACGGGTCGCCATATCCTCCTTCTTGTCATGATGAGCATGTAGTACTTGATCTTCTGGCGCTGTGCCTCGTTCTGCAGCATCTGACTCCACACGTAGAAGCAGCCCTGATAGAAGCCCACTTCGCTGCCAATCTCCGCGCCTTTCATGACCCTGCAAGCGTGCATCGACAGCACATTCCAAGCATGTACGTGTGTCAGTCATGCAATGCCATTCGCCATAGGCGCTGAGCTCAGTTAGCACCAAAGCGCTGCTGCCATTGCGCTCTGCACGGCAACGCAACGCACCCAAGCTCGCGCCCCTCTTCCACGCCTAACTCACGGCCTTTCTCCATGCCGAGCTCCTCGCCCTCGATCAGCAGCTGCTCCTCCCAGTTCGAGATCTCGTCGAACGCGTCGCTGATGTCCATGGTGTCCATTGCTGTTGGCTCGACTTGTTTTGACGTGCCAAAATGGCTTTTGGTGTGATTGCGTAATTGGAACACATATCAGTTTCTATAGAAACGTCAGATACATGTTTGTACCTTATGTGCCTGTGAAACGACGCGCAATTATCGAATGGGTACAAATGGCAATTGAATGGATTGATGAGAAGAAACACGACGTGTATAAAGCTTATGCAACACACATGCTGATCAAACCAATTGTCAACGGTCTACCTACTGAAGCTAAGCCAGACTGGACTTGGACGAGCCGTAGCTGCTGCCCGTGAAGCTGCTCTTCGGCTGCGTGATGAGCGTCGTGTACTCGTCGATCTCCGGGAGCGAGTCGTGCGCCACGAACGCCGTCGCTTCCTCTGACACGCGGCCCTGGTGGAACGAGAACGACTCTTTCACGGGCTCGTGCTTGACGTACGCACCAGGAGCAGCAGCAGAAGCAGCGAGACTGCCTTTGCTCCTTGACTCCGCACTCGCACTGCTGCCGAACGCAGTCTTCCACGAGTCCGCCGAGTGCGCGCCGTGGAAGCGAGAGAGCGACGCGCCACCTGAGACGAAGTAGTACTGGCTGCGGATCAGCACCGTGAGCTCCTCTTCGATCTGCAGCAGACGCGCTTCCAGGTCAATGTCGTTCGCGTCCAAGCCAAACGGACACTCGATCTCCATCGCGACCTGGTCCGCCGTGAAGAGGAACATGCCCCAGCCAAAAACCCAAAGCGGTGTGTAGTAGCCCGAGCGCGGCACGATCACGACCGTGTAGAGCATCATGTAGGCAATGATCAAAAAGTGGAGGTACTGGAAGTAGTTGAACGGGATCGGCACGTTCGCGATGTTGAAGACCGCCGTGTAGAGCGTCGGCAGCTGCGCGATCTTGAGCTGCACGTTGTTGGCGTTCACGGGGCTGAGGTGGCCGCGCTGCGCCGCGACCTCGACGAGGCGCTTCATCCAGAGCTCAACGATCGTCGCGCGCAGCTTGTGCGGCGTCTTCTGTACGACCGCCTGGTACGACTCCTTGTTCGTCACCTCCTTGGAGATCTCCGTGCCGCACGCGTACATCTCGTCGAACTCGCTCTCGGTCAGGATGCCCGAGTCACGCATTGAGTCAATACCGTCGCGGCCGCGAAAGTCGTGGAACACGATCGCGATGTACAGGAACACGAGGCGGCGCAGCTCCGTGAAGAACGTGCACTTCTCCAAAATGTCGCGCGGGATGGGCATCGAGCGGCTCTCGCGACGCTGTGGCTGTTGTTTATTATCTTCAGACTCGACTGGTGGCTCTGTAGTCACAGCGACTGGTGGCGAGGCAGTGGTCGTCGTGCTCACGTAAGCGCAGCCGGACGCGACGATCGCGCGCGCCGTCTCGGCGAGCGAGCCGACGGCCAGCACGCCGCTGCGCCACTGCTGGAAGGCCGAGTTCATGCGGAAGGAGACCGTGAGGCCGAGGAACGTGTTGAAGACCGTGAGCGTGTCGACGAAGGCTGTGCTCTCGCGTGTGGGCACGACGAACGGGTGGAAGTCGTTCGCGACGGCCACGCAGAGCGCGAAGATCGCCATGAAGAACGCGCGCACGGGTGCAGGGCCGTTGAGCGCCGAGCCGTGCCAGCGGAAGATCACGTCACGCATGGCGTCCGTGTTGTAGTAGATCATCGTTGCCAGCTCCTAGTGATGACGACGGCGGTGGTGGCTTGCTTGCTTGTAAAGCAGATCTTGGGCTGAGCTTCTTGTGTGGAGGGGTGGACGAGCGAAGGCGCAATGAAGGGGAGAGAGAGCGAGTGTGTGCGTGACACGACAGACTGGAACAGCGAGCCAGCCAGCTGAAACTGCCATTCGTGGCGGCGGCATTGAGTGGCCTTTTGGTACCAAGACTGTGTCTTTTCGGTATCGGATGCTTCGATTCTTGATACCAAAAGTGATGGCTTGTTTGGAAAACAGGTTGCATGCGCGATACCCTACCAGCTGTTGCTTCCTCCCTCTCTCCCTCTCTCCTATTGAGGTGAGTCTCTACATGCAAGTGCGACGTCTATGAGATTGGTCTGCAAGTCATGGAAGGTGGTTGCCATCAATAATGCGCACATGGCTCGACGATCTCAAGACAGACGCGGATTGTCCATCGCTGAACTCAGTCGTCCAGATCCCACGCACATCAACACTGTGTCGTTTCAAGATGGATCCTATCAAACAGCATACAAACAGCGCCAATCTATGTGACAGTATCAAAATAAATCGTACTTTATCGAAGTGCAACCTTCAACTCGCGCGCCAATTCTTCTTCCTGCTTGGAGTCAATTGATACGTGGGGACGAGGAGCGAAAGTCGAGATGCTGCAGCGCGCGCTAGTGAAGGAGGGTGTGAGCGAGGAGAAGCAGCAACTCTTCCGCGCGGCGGGCGTCAGGCACTACCGGCAGTTGGCGTTGCGCTCGACGTGGGACGTCGCGCACGCTGTCGACCTCTCGGTCCACGAAGTGGATGTACGTACGTCCATGGTTGTAAGCCATGTGGCTGAGTGCGCGTAACTGCGCCAATGACGTCTATGAAGAGAATGGTGGTGATGATGTAGTGTCAATATATCACTTGTGACTGACACAACGCCCGTGCTTTGTTCGCTTGTGTTTGCAGGATCTGGTAGAGAAGCTCTCGATTCGGCTGGCGCCGCAGAGTCGGACGGTACGTTTGTTTGTCTGTGCGTGCATGTGGGCGCAGTCCTTGGCGTCGTTATCTTGCGTGTGTGTGAACGTATTTGCTAATGATTATTCTGTCATCGATTGGTTTTATCATCGTATAGGCGTTTGACATGTTTCTAGAAAGCGTGAACCATCCTGTATTTCTTCGCACGGGATTACCGACGATTGATCAAGCGTTGTGCGGAGGGATTAAGCACGGAGGCATCACGGAGGTGCGCCATGCCGTGCGATTTGTTGGCTTCAGCTATCAGCGCAACCACGTTTACAAACAAATGTTTGCTTCGTTTCACTGATGATCTCTCCAGTTTGCTGGGATCGCTGGCATCGGCAAGAGCCAACTCGCGATGACGCTCAGCGTCCTGTGTGCAATGGAGAACCAAGACGCGAGCGTGTTGTATTTCGACACGGAGCAAAACTTTAGTGCCAAACGGTATCGTGACAACTAGTCAGTCGGAGTGACAGTGCTAGATGAGTGTGCAGGTGTGCTTACTGCGAGTGTGCCTCCAGGCTTTTTCAGATTGCTGCAGCGCGTGTGCGGCTTCGAAATGTCCGCCAGGATGCAGACATCGACGCGACGACAGAAGCCATTGTGAAGCGCGTTTGCATCGTGAAAGTAAACGCGTTGGGGAAGTTCATCACCAAGTACGTGCTATTGCGTTCATGCGTGCTGAGGTGCAAACACTCACTTCTCGATCTTGATGCTTGCAAACTGCAGGCTAAAGGAACTAGAAGAGAGCATGCACTCGATGAACGTGAAGCTCATCGTGATCGACTCGATCGCCAGTTTATTTCTGAAGGTGAAAGATAGAAGCAGATATTTTGTGCGCAAATACATAACAGAAATCTCACGTCTCGTGCTTGTTGTGTTGCAGTCCAATGATCAAACTCAAGCCCAGCGCCAGCATCAAATGCTCAAGCTGACGAGAGACCTCAAGTAAGGTCGTCGTGAAGCTGCTGCGTGTACTTTGAGCTGTTTCTAACAGAAGTTGTTTGGATGTCATCACTGTCAGGTTGCTTGCAGACACTCATCAAGCCTTTGTTGTCGTCACGAACCGCGCTGCTATTGCTGGGGGCGGCGCGGGGCTGTACACAAAGCCTCAGCTTGGAGAGACCTGGTCGCATTGCGTCACAACGAGGGTGACTGCAGACTTTCGGCTTTCAGGAACGTGTTGAAGGTATCCAGCTGACGTTGTCATCGTATTTGTGTTTGCTTGTGGCAGCTCGTGATGGAGAGGTATCCTCAGCACCGAGTCATCTCAATCGTCAAGTGTCCCGTTGCTGGCTACGTGGTGCAGCCATTCGTCATTGATGTACGTTTAAATGTGGTCCTTGCACAGTACGTTCTGTTGGTGAAACGCACACTGACCGAGTTTGACGATCTTCACAGGAATCTGGTGTCCAGGCTTCAATGGAAGAGCAAGTCACAGGCTTCGATCAGGAAAGCTTTGATCTGCACGACGATCTTCTGAGCGACATGGCGCTCCCGATGGTTGAGCCGTCGTGCACACTCCGATCGACGCAGAAGAGCTCTGCGGACAACGAGAACGATGAAGAAGGTCATGAGAGTCAGGAGAGCAGCCAGAACGACGTGTTCGACCTCGTCTCCGACTCGAATGACGAAGAAGACGACGAGTACGAGACGTCAATCGGAGATCTCCTGGAAGATCGATAGCGAACGCTTGGTAGGATACAATGAGAACTGAGCAACGCGCGTGATCAAATATTGGGAAGCTTTAGAGTGTTGTTGTTATTCATGCGAATGCCACAAGACTACTAACTTACGCCTTGAGGGCGAAACGACGCTTTGGGAAGTACGCCTCCTTCTTCTGCTGCTTGAGGGTCTTCTGGCTCTTCTCGTGAGTCGAGAGCTGGCGACGGATGGCGCGGGTCTTCTTGCGGCGAAGGTCAAGAGGCACGTGCTTCTTCGAGCCAAGGGCCGCACGGAGCTTAGCCTTCTGGGTCTGGTTGTACACGGTCAAGGTACGCGCGATGGCCTTGCGGACAACGCTGATCTTGGCGAGCTTGGAGGCGGCACCACCAATGACCTTGGCAACACGAAGCTGCGCCAGCTCCTGCTGGTAGTCATCCAGCTGGCGGAGGAGCTCCGTCTTGGTCTGAGTGCGAAGTTCGTGAGCCTTAAGTTGTTGAACTGCAAAAAGAAAGAAAACGCAACAAGAAGCAGACATTCGTTAGCGAACAATGCTCCAAGATTATACGTCGATCAATAAGTGGCGTTCGGGGTGGGCATCGGCTGTCTGTGGGGTGCAGCACGTGTACAGGAAGCTCCAGGCGCAGGGAGCATCGTGGCTCCAGCTCTCGTTCACGCGTTCCTCGTTCGCCGGACATCAACGGTGCCTGTGGGCTCGTTTGGCGCGATTCACGGTGCTGAAAGCGGTCCTACAGGCGATCAGCTTGCTCTCGTCACGCCGCTTGACGATCACCGCCCTTATGTCGAATATGCACGATCCGCAATGGCACGCAAAATTGGTCCACGATGCGATGAGCTCGTCCTGCCTACCGCCATCCTGAAACTCGGTCTCACAAAGATGCATTGCCGCCATCGGACCATGCGAGATCTGCTGCTGCGCTGTCATCAGTCGGGAACGCGATCCTGTACTCGCCAACCGCCCTCTCCTGCATATCTGCCTGCGCGCGCTTCGCTCCTGTTCACGCCCATCTGCCCCCAGAAGCCATTGCTCCCGTCGTGCCACGCATTCACTCAGTCCAGAGTCGCTTACCCATGATTCTCTTGGCGTTGGTTAGCTTCTAACTTCCCGTTTGGTAATTCGCGGCGCGAAATGCGGTCGAAAAGACTGGTGACAACGCCCTCGCACGCTCACGCAACCTTCGGCGCACCTCATCCCTTCCCGCTGGCCAGCTATCTGAGCGCGCGCTTAAAATTTCGGTCAGCCGATTCAAGCCAAGCGCACTTTAACTCTCTTTAAGCCCCTTTCAAAATCGATTAAGCGGGCTTGAAAAAGCGCGCTCCTGACCAATCGATCTGGATTTGAGAAGGGAAGGTTGCAGGAATGTGACGCTTTTCGGTCAGGACGTTCAGGATTGCGACACATTCCTGCAACCTTCTCTTATGTTTGACAAAAAAGAACTTTTTGAAAACCCATTCGGCGCACTTAACTTAAGTACATGGAAATGCGCACAAAACTATTCAACATATTGCGCACTTATCTTAAGTACAGACTGTATTCTATTTGATGGCCTCAATTGCCAACTTTCCAAAAGTTGAGTTCTTTTAGCTATTATCATTTGCCAAATTGCCTACATTTGTAGTTTTTGAAAGTAAGTGGAAGGGAGTAAAGTTCCCATACATTTTGTTCCTCTTACTTTTAAAAATTACAAATATGGGCGACTTGGCCGTTTGTCAAGACTGCAAAAGGTCAACAGGCGATTTTGCTTGTCAAAAACTTCTCCTGTTAACAGAGTGCGCCCCTCCGGACGACACTGCTGCTCCGCCACTGCGTCTGAACGACAGCTAGCATGCCACCCACTGCGACTGCTCCTACTGCTTCTGTTACTGCTAATGCTCGACCGAGTGGTACGCACAGCGTCTTCGTGCAGGATGAGACCGCCATGTTCACTCCTCTCGTCGCTGCCGGCGGGAAGAAGCACCACGAAGAACAGCTCCAGCCGGACAACGCGAGCATGGTTTCTTCTTCCGCTGCTGCTGCTGCTAGTGCTGTCGATAATGATAGATACGCACCTGCGTGGGGACTTGATACTGCTGCGCCGGTGGTCGATCGCGTATACGAGTACGGCAGCCACTTCAAGCTCGACGAACCGTTCACGATCCGCCTGCGCAAGGGCGAGACCGTGCTGCTGCCGCTGGAGCCGATCCACGACCTGCTCTTCCCGTCTTCATCGGCTCTTGGATCTCCAGCGAGTACCACCAGCAGTACGGATGAAGATGAACAAGCAGCGTCGCCATTGGCAATTGGCCTGGAGCTGAGCAACTGCCAGGGCCGCGTGCAGTCCTTCCTCGTGCGCAAGAGCGACCGCGCGAGTCACTTCTCGACCGCAAGCTACCAGTGCGTGACGATCTCCCACGCGAGCACGAGCCAGCAGCAGCACGTGAATCTGTGTCCGTACTACGATCCGTACTTCCCCGTCGCGCTCTTTGAAGATCCCTCCAATATCAAGGGCTTCCTCCTGCGAGCAGACGTCGACGAGCCAGTAGAGTCCATTGTTCTTTTGCGCTCGACCAAGTCTTCCGGGGGCTTTGAGAAGGCGTTCGTGGTGCCCAACGACGACGACGACAAGCCGAGCCAATCACCGTTCAACGTCTCGTTCTCGTATGAAGCAACGACGCTGGGCTTTGAATCCCCGTCAATCTGGGAGCATTCACCAGCTCCAGAAGCGACCGAGAGTCTACTATCAAGTGAGCTGAGAGCCTGTGAAGCTTGCGAGTACGTTCTGTACGCCGAGAAGCTCGCAGCCAACCAGACAGCCAAGACTGTAGCTGTTGGTGACGGTGCGAAGAGCACTTCGGCTCAGCTGGCGCTGCCCTACTGCATTCACCAGCGGTCCAATGTCCAGTACCAGCTCCCGAAGCTCACCACGGCATCTTCATCAAGTGCGTCAGATGGAAAGGTCCACCACCATCACAGTGTGAAGCTGGATGACTTGTTCGCTGACCATTTCCGCTCGAGTGGCGAGTACCGCTTCGTGCTCATGGCGTCGCTGCCGAGTTCGTCGAACCACCAGCACCCGGCGATGCTCGCGTACGCGCCGCAGCAGCTCTTTGTCACAGGTAAGCTCTTCTATTGTGATGTTCATACATCGATTGTTCTTGTGCTATCATCAACACTGTCATCTAACCATGTTACATGTTCTTTCTCTATGTGTGTCTTCTCATAGTCCCACCGTTTTACCAATGTGAGCCTCTGGTTCTTGTTGATACCCATTATTTGACTGGATCACCATCATTAACCTTCTTGTTGCCTCTCTATTGTATCTCATCGATCAGCCCACTTCTTCGTCGCATTCGTGGCCGTGGCGCTGCTCGCGGTCGCAGCGATCCTCCAGGTGCAGTACCAGCCGCACCACCGCTTCTTCCCGAGAAAGAGCAAGCCGTCGGCGTCCGACGCAGAGGACGAGGCCGAGTTCGTGAGTCTGCTGGCGCGCTCTGCATCCGCAGCCACCACTTCTCCACGAGGAGATCATATGATGATGGATTCGCTGGAAGAAGGGCTTCTCGCTGGCGAGAATGGTGTTGGTGACGGCAATGACGACTCGGATGACGTAGATTCGGGAACTGGCAGCGTCCGAGCGCGCAGCTCGCTGCTCGAAGCCATCAAGAACACAAAAGAGCAGCAGCCAACGGCCGTGCAGCTCGACGGGTACCACGAGATCAACTAGGTAGCCTCACTTACCCATGTGGTCAGTCATATCTGTGTATGTCTTTTAAGCCTTCGCGGCGTCCTCGGCGGCCGCGCGCTGCTGTTCGGCGTTGAACACGAGCAGCTGGAGCGTCTCTTCCTTCAATTTGAGCAGCTGCAGCAACTTGTCTTTCGCGCCCTTCATGTCTTCTGCTTCCTGTTCTTCAGATCCCAGCACGAAGCTCTTGAGTTCGCTAATGATGTAGAGCTGCAAGTCGTTCGCGAGACTGAAGAACGCCTTGGCGTGCGGCTCGTATCCGTCGCTCTCGTACAGATCCATCCACATCCAGAGCTTGAGCACAAGCCAGCAGTCGAGCGTCGAGTGCGGCGGAGTCATGCATGCGTTGAGGAGCTTTGTCGCGCGCTTGCCGCCAAAGTGCTCGTGTGGAAGCACTGTGTCGTACCAGAAGCGCGCACACGCCAGCGCATTCACCTGGTCGTCCTCGCCAAAGCTGCCCTTGTTCACATTGTCGGGCTTTGTCTTCTCCTTCTTCAGGCTTTGGTTCACTGGTAGGTACGCTAAGGCATTGCGCCTCACTGCAAGCCTGGGCTTGTTCCTTGGCTGGAACGGATGGAGCAGATCGAGCAGCTTGCTCTTCGCTAGTGCCACGCGGGACTCGACCTCCTGGCGCTGCTCGATCTCCATGCGCTCGATCGTTTCCATGGCCCGCGGGACGTCGAACGTCCTCTTGTTGAGCACGACGTTCCAGAACTCCTCCTTCTTATCGTGCTTGTTGTATTCCACGACCCAGGCGTACTGCACGACATCGTGGAACTCGATCGTCTGCAGGTACAGCAGCTTGGCTTTCCTCGCAGCTGCGTCGATCACGCGCGAGAGCTTGGCGTGGAAATCGTGGGCCGCATTAACAAAGGCCCTGCTCGGTGGCTCGTACGGTTGGCGCAGGCACTCGTCGTCGTCGTAGGGCACGATTTGCTCCCAGTTGACGACCACGGACCGGTTCGCTTGTGGGATGAACACGAGCACAAAGCCCGTGTGCAGTAGGTTCTGCGTCGACAGGATCGAGCCCATGGCGCCTCTCCACTCGCCCTTCATCGTGATCTTGACGCGCACGCCGTAGACGCACCACGAGTGCGCGGCCTTAAGCACTTGCGCTTTCTTCTTCTTGGTCCACTTCTTTTTCCTCTTCTTGCCAGTCAACGAGCCATTGGCAGCGTCGCTGTCTTCATCAGAGACGGTGCGCCGGTGCAGGAACAGCGTGCGCTTGATCTTCTCAACTCGCTGCCGTCTCGCGACAATTTCCTGCTTCGTGTCGCTCTTGAGCGCTGGCGAGAGCCCAAAGACGTGCTTGACCCTGTACAAGATGGACGCGCGGACCTTCTCGTCCTTGAGTCGCTGGGCCTTCGCAGCCTGGGTCTGGCGAACCAGTTTCATGTACTTTTTGCCGTGCTGCCTAGCCACAAAAGATCGGACGAGCGCCTGGATGACCGTCGCGCTCTCGTTGCGCAGTTTGTCTTCCAGCTCGCGCTTCCTGCGCTCTTCTTCACGAAGCTTCCTGCGTTTCTCCATCTCCTTCTGGGCATTCGCCTCGCGGTTGTGCTCGGCGAGCTGCTTGAGCACAGAGAAGTAGCTCAGGCGGTGGCACTGGTGATGCTGCCGCTGCCCTTTGGCGTGGAAGGCGCTCAGGCACCTCTTGCAGAACACATCCTGGCACGACTCGCACTTCCACTGCGCCACGCGCGACGAGCACTCGATGCACATGACCACGAGCACCTGGAAACGGTGCGTGTCGAGCGCCTTGGATGGCACCACAGGCGGCTGGGTATCAGGCTTCTTGGGGCTATTTATCGGCTCAGCCACAGCCTTGTGGACGTGTGGGAAGCAGGCATCGCAGAAAGGCACGTGGCCGTTCCCGCAGTGGAGACACTCGCGCGTGGCCGTCTCAGTTAGACAATGGCTACACAGTGGAATGCGGCGCTGATCGTGGCTCTGAAACGCTTGGCGCTTGTCGTGGTCGCGCGCAAAGCAGATCGCGCACATAGCGTCCTCGCACTCAACACAGTACACCTGCGCGGCCACTCGGTTGGCTTCACTGATTGCAACAGTGCTGTCCTCATGGCGCTCGCAGAACGCGTGAAACTCTTCACCTGGGAACGGCAGTGGGATCACCTTCTTACAGCCGACGCCTTTCAGGAACACCGGCCGTCTCGTCACCACTTTGCCCGTGGCCACGTGCTTGAAATGCGCAGAACGGCCACGGTGGTCAACGAACTCGATGAACATGCTTGCGAGCGTGATCTTTATCTGACAGCGGAATTTGTAACGTCTGTAGCAGATCTCGATGTTGTTGGCGCACTGTATCAGCCGCCTGCGCTCAAGTCGTTCACGGTGGACGATAAGGAAGTGGTCGTGCAGCTTGCGTGACGCGATGCGAACTGCAAACCGGCACAACACACCAATGGCCCAGAGCACGCGCTGTGTGCATTGTTCGTCCAGCATCTTGCGGTACTTGCCGCTCTGCAGCGTCGATGGCAGCACGAACTGGTTCATGAACTTGAGGTACCGACTCTGGTCTGCTGCGATGGTCTCTGGCGTGACAGCAAGTGCCTTGGGGTCGCTCTTGGCGGCTTTCTCGGCGGCCGCAGCCGTCCCAGGCGCGAACTTCTCCTGCCAGACCATGCACATGGCCTTGGTGAAGCGCGCAAAGGAGATCGTGCGCGCCTTGGGCTCCTTCATCTTGGTGAAGATCAGATCCACCGTCTGCGTGGGGAAGCTCGTCTTGTTGATGAACGAGTGTGGGAGCGCCTTGAACAACCGCGCAAAGCGCGAGTTGTCGATCTCTGTGGCGCCGTTGCTGCCCGCGGCGTTGCGGAACACTTCCTGCCACACACCGTCGTAGCCTCTGCGCTTCCAAGAAGCCTTGGCGCGGTCCACGCGGAAGAGCGACCTGTTGACGCGCGTAGCCTTGTCATTCTCAGGCTCATGACCGCCAGTACTGTCGTCGGTCTTGTTGAACTCCTTGTACACGAAGCTCTGCAATAAGAGCTCGTCCTTGACGTGCCGCCGCGTGGCCTCGATCAGCACCTTGCCCATCGCCTGCTCTTCTGCTAGAAATTGCTGTCTGTGCACCACTTTCCGCATCCAGCGCTTGCCGAGGAACACGCGCGTGCGCTTCTGAATCATGGTCGCCGCTCGGTTGCGCTGACGCTGGAACTCGATACTGCGCCGCTGACGCCACTGGATCTGCATCTCCTGGATCGCCATGAGCGCCTTGTGCATGCGCATGAGCTCACGGCGCGTGCGGAAGCCTCGCCAGCAGCTCTGGATCCGCGCCGCACTTCTGTTTACCATGCGATCCCACGCATAGGTGCGTCCCTGGAAGCCTCGCACGCGCTTCTGGATACAAATCGCGGCATGTTTCCGTTTTCTGTTGACTGCGCGACGCTGCATTTCGAGATCTCGGGCTTTCTCATGACGCAGCCGCTGGCGGATCTTGATACCGCGCCAACGAGCCTGGAGTTTCATCGCCGCCTGAATCTCCTGGGCACTCGGCCCCCCGTTAACAGTATTAGTGGATAAATGGCCGCCAGGGATGACCTTGTCCTTGATGCTCACGAGCTGGTTCCACGTCTTCTTGACCTGTTGCGGGACGACGACGACTTTGTTCTTGTTCTTTCTATGGCGCTCGTCGATCTCCTCACGCCATTTGCGACGCTGCGCGTCTTTTAAACTCTGAAGATGTGCTCGAACTCGACGAGCCTGAGCGCACCGCCACGCTCTTTGGATCAATAGCACGGCATTGTGTACCTCCAGCAGGTGCTTAATGAAGAACTTGCGCGCCTTCTGACCGCGATACTGTGCCTGCACCTTGAGAATCTTGGCTTTGTCGCGCTCAAACTGGGCTCGTCGTCGTCTCAGAGACAGGATCCTTCGCTGTTGCCACTTGCGGAACGCGCGCTGGATGAGGATCACGGCGCCCTGATGTTTGAGCATTCGCCTCCGTTCCTGTTTCAAGCGCTCCTTGTTTGCCATTTTCGCTTCGACACGACGGATCTTGAGCAACAGTCGTCTTCGCTTGCGCGCCTGAGACCCGCGCACGTGCCTTTGGATGCAAACAGCAGCATCCGTGCGCTGTTTCTTGCGCATGTGGATGCGCAAAGCGACCCAGAATGCCTGCCGTTCGCGCCAGAACTTTTGGATCTTCTTCGCAGCTTCAGTTTGGATCACGACGCGATGGCGCTTCTTGCGATGCGCGTAGCTTCGGATCGCGTTCGTGATGACGCTCGCGCTCTTGTTCTGCTTGGTCGCGAGCATACGCACGAGCGCCTGCTGCCTCTTTCTAAGCTCGACTCGGATTCGTCGACGGAGCTGTAGCTCTTTCACGGCCAGCACCTGTCGCCACCAACACTGGAGCCGCAGAGAAGCCGCCGAGAGCTCCTGGAATTTGAGATCTACGACCACCTGCTGCCACTGTTGCATGGCCTGGGTCACGAGGTTCGACTTTAAACGCGAGCCGACTCGAAAGAGCACTTCTGTGGCGCGCTGCTGAGCGGGGGACGCGAATTTGCCCTTCCCAAAGGCGTAGATGACTTCCAGAGGTAGAAATTGTCGGATCTCGGTGATCGTGTGCTCCACTTGGCTCTGTGCAACCTGCTCCAGTACAATTGCGCTCTCTTGTTCGTGGAGAAGATGCTCATAGCGCTTGCGTGGGTGGCTCTCTGTCTTTGCTGGATGAACCGGGAAATTCTGGGAAGACACTGGAATCTCTAGGTTGTTGACGTTGAAGTCCTCCATCGCCATGTGAATCTGCTCATCTCGAGTGCCATTCTTGCTTGGAGACTTGGGTTTTGCCGATGGCTTCTGCTTCCCAGGTTGAGCCGTTACTTTGAGCGATCTAGGTTCAATGCTGAGTTTCCCAAGCGCCACTCTTCGTTTGCTCTCTTTCAAGGGGAGACGAGAACTGGTCTGCCTCCTGTGCTGGAGCTGCTGCTTCTTCAGGACCTGGTAGAAATTGCGCGAAAGGCATTTGTTGTCGGCAAAGTCCTCCAAATCCTGGATCTCCTGTAGATCTTCGGCATTTGGCGGTGGTAGGCGAGCGAGTCCCTGGCGCGTTCGTGGCGACATTGTCTTCAGGAGAGGGAGCAGAACAGGCTTCGACTGGAGCGCATCGCTGAGTTGCTGGTTCAGAGTCCAGGCTTCGTCGTGTAACGCTTCATTCGAATTCAGCTCAGCCATGGCGCTCAGAAGCTCATCACCTGTCAATCGAGTCACGCTGTCCTCATTCGATTTGTTGAGTTTATCATCGTCGTCTTCTAGATCCAGAGCCTCAGTCCCGCTGCCTTGAGTCTCTCCAGCAGCTTCCTCTAGAATCGCTCGCACCATATCTGGTTGGTTAAGGTACTCGGCGAGCGACAGCGTGGCTCTGTTGTGCTTCAGCTGGTCGGAGTAGACGCTGGGCAGCACCACCACACTGGCATCTTCATCGCGTGAAGACGGACGCGCGATGTTGTCGGTCGCATGAGGTCGCTTCCTCGCCACTTGTGCCTCTTTTATCCGGAATTGCTGCTGTTGTGCGCGGTGTGTAGAGCTGCTGTCGCTGCCCAGCACAGCAGTCGACTTTGCCAGCACCTGCTTCCACTTCTTTGGCTCGAAGGCCATGCAGCTCCCCAGGTCTGCAGCCAGCTGCACGTACTCATTCGGCGCATTCTGCTGGGTCTTCGCCCCAGCAGAGCCATCATGGGGCTCTCGCGTGTTCGTTGAGCGAGTTGCTGTCTTCATGCCTGTTGTCTACAGTTCACGTACCTGGTATATCTACGAGGAGACTGATTGCGCTGGCGCTGCACTGCTGTTCCCCATGACTCTTTTGTGTCGCCAGGTGCGGATACGACCCTGCAGCACCACGCTTCCTCAAATAAACAGACCCATGAGGCGGTTTCTCAGAGCGCCCAACCAACAGAGGGCTCTCTTCTTCCAGAAAGTGAGATACCAGTGAGTGGACCATTCGTCGTCAATTACACGGCGACGACGGTGTACCTTGGATAGATCTCCTGTGCACTTGGGAAGAACGCAGTGGATGGTACGACCTCGAGCCGCTGCCGGTCGCTCTCCCACAATAACGAAACGAATCCAAAGACCTCTCGCGCCGACGGGCTGCGGTACTCGATCGTGATCGCATGTAGTCGCCCACCGATCAAGTTCACTTGTCCAGTCAGCTCACTGGTGCCAGCGGGTAGCGGCGTATTCAACGCATCGATGACGGGCACCTGGTCAATGTACACGGCCCCAAAGGGCCGCACCTTCAGGTGAAGCTTGTAGATCTCCGTGTACTTTGGCTTTAGGAAACCCTTCCACTGGATGCGCGGGTAGTTGCGCATCGTCTCGTTCGCCTGCCAGTCAAAGTTCACGTTCGCATCAATGGCTTGAACGGCTGCCACTGAGCTGGCGCTGAACCGTGTGGTCGTAAAGTAGCTCCCGAGCAGTCCGTGGTCGTGGGATGCGAGCTGAGTCTGGATCTCGTACGAGCCCGACAGGCTCACCTGGTACGCAACGACGTAGTTGGCGGTCGAGAGGTCCGTGATGGTGGTCGGGTACACGATCTCGGGTCCCCTAAAGACCACGATGAGGTCGTCGCCACCGATTTCCATCGAATTGCTATAGAAATCGCGCAGCGAGACGCTGTAAGTGACCAGTTTGTTCACTTGGATCTGCGGACCGAGCCCCGTGCCGCCCGTGATCGTCGATGTGAGTGCGGACGCGATGTTTGGGAACACACGCAGCGTTGAGCTCTTGGAAGTGAAGGTGACTCCACCATCGCAGCTCAGCATGACTTGGTAGAGCCCCGTGCGAGTCGCAGTGTATGTGGCCTTGACCGTCCCATCCTGAGACCTCGACAAGCTCGCTTCGACCGTGGTAGACGAGACGCCGGTACCAATTCGTAACTGCACGCGAGGCAGTGAGACTTTGTACCCTGTCGCCACTTTCAGGGTACTGTCGATCGCGTTGGAGTTCAGATCTCGGAGCTGGATGGCAAATGATGCTTCGACCCCTGCTGTCGCCTGGAAGAACCCGATGCCCGTGATCGTTGACGTTGTTGACAGTGGCACGTTTGGCTCGACGATGAACGTGAATGGACTCTGGCGGATGTAGTACGGACGCAGGAACAGCGCCAGGGCCTCTCGATCCAGCAGTTGGTAGCCAGTTGTGCTTGAAGTCGTGGCAGCGACGACCATGGAGAACGTGCCGCTCAGGATCGGGGAGAAAGAGATGTCGTAAACTGCATTGTTGAGGTTGACAACCGCGATTGGCGACGGGTTCACGGCATCGGCGAGTTGCGGGAAGAGAATGTGGACCGTGTCGCCGCCCGTGAGCCTCTTGTTGGCAAACTGGTCTCTCGCGATGACTTGGAAGCGAAATGTAGCCCCCGCAGTCGCTCGGATCGTCGGCGATGACGATGCGCTCACCTCGCTGGCTATGACAATGGAGCTGCTCACAAACTCGGCTGTGAAGGACGGTGGATCGGCAATCGCAGGAAAGATCTCAAGACTCGGGACGTTGTTGACGATACGCCAGGACGTGAACAAGCGACTTGTGGGCACGACCTCGCGCTTTTGCGAGAGACTCTGCCAGGATAATCGGACTTTGCCATTCGGGATGCTCTTGGGCTTGCTGAAGTTGAGCTCAATGGGCACAAACTGGTTTGCCACCAGATACACCTGCGTCTGTTGTTTTGAGTGCGTGATATTCGCCTCGGGCCACAGATCACCGAGCAGCGGGATGTTGTTGACCGAAAGGCTCACGCCGCCGAGCACTTCGGCGTCAAACTTGTACATTTCGCTGTACGCCGGCAGCAAGAAGCCGTTCCAGCGCACGCTGAAGGTCTTCATGGCGTCTGTCTGGGTCGGCGGCGTCACGTTGAAGTCCACGTCGATCACTGGGTCTTGACGCTTGAGGATCGACGAGCCTGTGAGGTCAGGCGTGGGGAAGTACGTCCCATTAAGGCCTCCAGTAAGCAGAACCTTTGGTTCAAACGGGAAGACGCCGGTTTGAAGAGGCCGAAGCAACAGCGAATAGCTCCCGTTGCCAGCGTCACTTATCGGGTTCGCCTGGAAGCCGCGCACCTCGTCTATCTGGAAAGAGTACCCACCGCTCTCGAGCACATTCCCAAAGGCGTCTCTCGTGGTTATACGCGTTGTGATGAGCGCCCCAGCGAGGAAATGTACTGGCGTATTCGCAGTCGCCACTGGAGAGACCAAATCCAGCGACGTCGTGACGGGCGAGGCCGCAGCTGGGTACGTGTAAATCGTAAACGGACTCGCGACTACGTTGACACCGTTCACCTGCACTTGGATGGTGTATTTCCCCTTAGTTTGCAGCGCGTAGCTCACGAGGAACTTGTCGTCGCCACTAAATGTCACCGAGAGCCCAGTTGACGCAACTGGCACAACGGTAGTTGTCGCCGGTGCCGGGCCTTTGAAGACGACAGTGATCGTCTCTTGCCCGGCGTTCCGCTTCTCATTGTTGAACGCATCTCTTACAAACACTGTGAAACTCACACGGACGCCAGCGATCGTGGACACGAGCCCTGCGCCTTGAGCGAGACTGAATGAGCCGAGCGCTGGCCCTGCAACCACGTTAAGCGCGAACGGACTTCCGGATATGGGCAGCGACACGCCGCTGTGTGTGAGAATGACGTGCAATTTCGACGCGCCCACGTATTTCGCAGTATACACACACGCGTACAATCCCGTGAGCAGATCGCTGCACGAGCCAGCGACGTTGCCCTTGGTCGGGTGTTCGACCGTCACCTGGAAACTGGCGCCGCCTTGCTTCACGTCGTTCTTGTGGAGGTCGCGGGTCGTCACCTGGAAAGAAGCCTGAACGTTTGTCGAGGCCGAAGCTAATCCAGTGCCAGCAGCAGTGCTGGTCGTCCCCATGGGGACATTGGGCACGACGCTGACCAAATACGGACTGTTGTTGACATCTACGCCGCCATTTAGTAGCACGCGAACGTTGTAGCTCCCAGCGATTCGGGGCGAGTACGACAGTGTGTACGTCCCGTCACCGTTGTCAGCCACAGAGCCCACTTCAATCGCCGATAGCTGGGTCGTGTGGAAAGCTCGGATGGACAATAATGCTGAGCCAGCAATGTAGATCCTGTTGTTGTTGATATCACGGGCTTCCACGAGCAGCGTTGTCGCGACGCCGGCGACTCGGTCCGCCAATAGTCCATTACCTGAGACGATAGATCTGGTTGGATGCATCGCGCCTGGCGTCACAGTCATCTGGAATGGGCTCCCGTCCAGCTTCACAGTGTTGATCCAGACGTCAAGGTCGTAGATCCCGCTGATAAGTGGCGTGAACGACACGCGAAAGGCTTTTTGCACTGGGTTCCAGACGATCAGTGCGTCATTCTGCTTGCTGCCGACGCCGTCGAGGCTCTGGTCGACTGTGAGCGTCATCCTCGCTTCAAAGAGATCCGTAGAGTCGTTCTGCACGCGTCGAGGGTTCCCATACATGTCCATGGGAAAGATCTTAACACTATGAGTTATCCCAGCGACGGAGCTCAGCACGCCCTGGATCGTACTCGTGTGCACATTTGCTGTGGCAGGTGAGATCGTCACGTTTTGGAACGGACTGCCGCGGATATGCTGCACGGAGAATAGACTCAAAGCTGGGATGATCTCCTTTGCAAGGCTCGCGCTGCTCCAGGAGAGACTTAGCTGCGCATTACCCGCGAAATCACGGTAGTCGAGCACAATGGAGTAATACAGCGAACTGTCCAATGTGATCGTCGCGCTGGCCTGGCCCGTCGTGAACGAGTCGTCCCACTTGTCGATGAGCAGGAAATCCCCAATCCAGAGACGAGCCTGGTCGTCCGCAGCGACGTAGAACGTCACCTCACCCGTGCTCTTTGGCTTGATGAGGCCACTCCAGCGCACCGAGACGTAGTCGCTAGCACCAGGGAAGAGCGGGCCGTTCCCCCATGTGAAGCTCACCTGGTGGTCAATGCGCGTGATCGCTGGTGGCAGCCGACCGTTCTCTCCGAGCCACGCGTCGTCGTAATAGTCGCCACGGAGCCCGCCGGAGTACAAGAGATAGACCGCGACATTGAAGTTCCCCGCCTGCGTGCACTGCCATGTGCAAGTGTACGTGCTGTCACCATTACCGACGATCTTTCCCAGCTGCTTGGAGCGATGCACTTCCCAGGCCGCATCGTCATCACCCAGGTCGACTCCAATGTCCGCCGCGTACGACTCCATGAGGAAGACGTCGCCACTAGCACTGCCACTTTTCACGGATCCACTGCCCAGGATGCTCTTAATCTTGAACACGAGGTCAGAACCTGCTTTTCCGCCTTTCTTGAGCGTGTTGTCGGCGTCAACCACGTACGAGAGACTTGCGTCTGTGAATGCCGCGTCGTCGTCCAGGATCGTCACGAGCGCTTGGCACTGGTTGCCCAGGCTTGCGGTCGTTTCGAACTCAGGGATCCTGAGCGTCACGCGGAACGTCTCGTCCTGCTCCACGACATGGTCGTCGTGGATCGTGAGCTGGAACGCGAGCTCCACGACTCCCTCGCCAAAAACCAGCAGCTGTGAGCTCGTGTAAAACGCCGTGGGGGACACGTCGCTGGGCGAGGCTGTGAGATACTGGACGTCGTAGGCGACGGCAGCACTGCCCATACCACCGCCGCTGCGCTGCACAGTCAGCGTGATGCTCTGCGCCGACTCTGCGATCGCGTAGATCGGAGACCCGAACGAAAAGACGCCATTGTGGCCGCACACGCGATGACTAACAGCGAATGGCTTGCACGACCACGTGGCGTCACCATTCAAGCCCTGGGAGCACGTTTTACTGGATTCATTCAGGAACGTGGTTGCACTACTGTCAGTCATGAGGAAGAACGCCTCGGCCTCGTCAAACACGCGCGGGTGCTGGCTGCCGTACGAGAACTTGAACGAGAACTCGCGCGTGAGCTCGTCGAACGGCAATGGAGTGTCCAGAGCGCGCGCGCCACTGCGCCGCACAGAATTGAGCAGCGGGTCTGCGCACTCGAGACAGGACTGCGCATCGCAGATGAGGCACCGCGGGTCGTACTTGTTGCAGGAGACTAGAAAAACCAGCAGACAGATAAGCAAGGGCGCGTTAGTTAGTTAACGGCCTTATGCAACACAATTAAGAAGATATACATACGCACCGCAGGTCTGCGTCGCTGGGTTAACGTAAAAGCCCTCAACGCAGCTGAGGCACGCCGAGCTCGTGCAGCTTGTGCAGAGCGCGTCGAACTGACAGAACACCTGGCTGCAGTCGTCACCCTTGAGGCTTGTAAAACATGTGCACTTACCCGTCGCGTAGTCACACGAACCGCCCTGCGAGCAGTCGTTCGGGCAGCTCTCTGTAGATCAGGAAAAAGCATATCTTTAGTACAAGCAGATCACATTGGAATCCATGATTATCAAATGAAGCACGCACTCTTTGGGTAGCAGAGCCCGCCGCTGTTGAAGTACGACGGCTTGCACTGCGTGCAGTCGATGCCCGTGTACCCCTGGTTGCACACGCAGAGTCCGTTGCGCCGGTCGCAGTAGCCGTAGTCGCGGCCGCGGCAGTAGTACTCCTCGTCATTGATCGGACCGACCATCCCCGGACAGTTCTCTACAGAGTGATTCCATTTGTTAGCCAACAGCCCACAAAGACAGCGAGTGCATAGACAAAATAACGTACGCTTGAGGCTGCCGCCAAAGTAGACGCGCGGCGTGTCGGGCGAGAACGGTGCGCCCTCGTTCACGCGCTCCGGGTCCGGATTCGCCGGATCTCCGAAATATCCCGCTTGACCGCGCACGTACGGCTCAAAGACAGCAGTGGGCGCGCTCGCGAGGTCACTGCTGGAGTTTAGCACCCGGAAGCCATGCGAGCGCTGCCACAGCGTCGCCCACACTAACAGGCAGCCACGGAGCGCCGAGATGCAGCAGAGTCTCGCCATCCTTGTCTGCTTTCGTGTTCCGCACGCTTGTGAGTGCAATCCACGAAAAGCCGTTGTCGGATCTCAATATTTGACCAATGATACAACTAAGACTTGACTTTCAGCCAATCGCGTATCCATAGTTGAAAGTGCCGCCATTCTACCTATTTAAACGAAAAATGGCGCGAGATCACGACGACACGCACCATGATCCAGTTGCGCGTGAGCGTGGCGGCGGTGAGGCCCACAAGCGCCGCAGGAGCCGCAGTACAGAGGCACAGAGCAACACGGGTGACAGACACAGTAGCAACAGTCGACGCCGCAGCCGCAGTCGCGACCATCGTGACTCGCGCTCAAGAGCCGATGTGCACCACCGAAACGAGCATAGTCCGCCACGAGCGAGGCGCCATCTTGCTCCACCACGTCCACGCCATTGGTTCGCGAAAGAGTACGACCCTATCCAGGTTGGAAGCATTGATGGCACTGACACGACGCCGCATGACAGGGCGCTGGTGCGCGCGCTGAACGCGACGTTCGACGCATCACGAGACCCGAAGATCGCGGGCGACCCATACAAGACGCTCTTTGTCGGGCGGCTCAACTATGCGACCACCGAAGAGACGCTTGTCGCGTACTTTGCACAATTCGGAAAAATTGCGAACGTGCGCATCGTGCGCGACGTCGTGACGCAGCAGTCGAAGGGCTACGCGTTCGTCGAATTCGAGCGTGAGGGTGATTTTACTCGCGCGTACCACGCTGCGCATCGCCACGAGCTGGACGGACGAGCCATCCTGGTGGACTTTGAGCGCAGCCGCGTGATGCCCGGGTGGAAGCCCCGACGACTCGGTGGTGGCTTAGGCGGCAGGAAGGAGTCCGGGCAGCTCCGCTTTGGCGGGCGAGATCATCCGTTCAAGCCGCCCGCTAGAAAGGTGTTTAATAGCTAAAGAAGCATATCCTTTTTACGTGTGAGCTCCACATAAAGCGTAGTTGTTATTGCGCAGCAAATGTCAGCTCTCAGTGCACACTGCGATTTGCCGTCCAGCTCGGACGTGATGGGTCTTGGTCACGCCGCGGTGGTGTCGTCGTCAGCACCGCGCGGTCTGTATTTATTGGCGCACCACCTGTTCGTAGCATCTGTACCACGAACACGCCAGAGACAGTCTCTGCGACCGTACTAAGAGCAGCAGTACACGAATATCTACGTTATATATGAGCAAGAGACACTGTTTGGTCTCGCTGTCATGACCAGTCGCGTCGCCATCGCCATGGTGAGCTTCCGCCACTGCACCGCAAGCTAAAACGGTAATGTAACCATGGCTTCAGAACGTAACGTAACTGCGGTACGTTGTAATTTTGGGCTCAGATGTACTCTTTCGAAACGCCCAATTTAGTGCGTTGTTTGGACATTCGAGCCATCAGTGCACAGTCTATTTTGTGTAGATACTAAAGTACATACTGTCTATTTTTGTAGATAAAATAATTCAAAGTGGTCACATCGACCTTTTTTCTGTCTGTAGTTCATTTTGGCTTGCGTGTCGTTCCGCAAATTACCGAAATAGACGGTGTAAAGCGAGGGGGAGCGGCTTGAAACCCCACTGTACTTCTCCAAAGGAGAAAAGAAGGCCAAGAGCGGCCGCGCAGTTATTGATTGACCTGCTGCAACGCGCCGCTCGAGTCGCCGCGCCCCACTTCCCCCGCCCGTCCCATCCGCCTCCGCCATCTCTGCGCGGGGCTCGGGTCGCTTGCGCACTGCAGTAAGCGCCGACGACCGCCCGCGTGACCGACCGGCAAAGGCGCACTCCATCCCGCGCGCGCTCGTGGGCTTGTTTGCGTGCGTGAAGCTTCTTTTCGACGCACGTCGATTAAATAATCGAGCCCGCAGCAAGAAGATCACGGCGACCACGGAAGCTCGTCGAAACAACTCACAGGCTCGTGTACGTGGTTCGCTCTGAAGACGGTGTGTGTTTCTTCTTTCTATTCTCTCGCTTCACTTGTGTGTTTACGATACGTTTTTGCGCGTGGTGTGAGTTTGTGAGCGAGAGTGAGGAGTGTATACATGCGCTTTTGTTGGTGCTGGATGGAGAGCGGGCAAAGAGCTCACTTGTGTGTGTGGTATATGGTTGTTTTATTCTACAGATCGTGACAGAAGGCGACACACAAGCGTTCTCTCTCGTGCTGCAAATAATTGTCTCGTAGCGAGACGAACGGAGAGAGCTTCTCGGCGACCGAGTATTCAGGTAGGTGCATGAAAATGAGCTTCATCGTGCCTTGAATGATGTACTATAGAAACCATCACGCTCACCGTTTGCCGTGTATGTGGTCTTTGTTGTCATGTAATCGCAGGCAAACTACCAGAGAGACTTCAAATGGACTCGCACTCTTTCGTTGGTGATTTCGGCATGGGCCTCCCGAGCGACAACAGGTACCTGAACCAGTTCAGTATCGGTGGTGGCGCCATGGATCTGAACCCCACCGGATTGGATTTCAGCGCCGGCATGATGATGATGGATACAACGTCAATGCTCGGTGACCCCGCTGGTGCGGCGTCTTCTGCCGCTGGCATGATTGATTTTCCCGACGAGCTGAATTCCCCAACCAGTGCTGCTAGCAACGCAACGACGTCTGCGACCTTGTCTGCCGCGCTGTCTACTTCGTCGGCTACGGCAGCAGACGCGATCCCGTTCCCAGCGTCGCTGGCGACTGAGTCGCTGAGCGCGATCCCGATGGACCCGATGATGAATGCGATGCCGAACGGCAACAACCGCGTCCAGCAGCCGAGCAACAGCATGGGCATGGACTTGAACATGGGTCTGGGCATGAATGGCGCCATGAACATGGGCATGAACCCAAACATGCAAATGAACATGAACCCAGCTGCAGGCTTCGTCCCGGACGCGAACCAAATGTTTATGCAGAACTACAACATGCAGCAACACAACATGATGATGAACCCGCAGGCGCAGTTCTACTTCCAGCAGCAACAACAGCAGCAGTATATGCGGATGCTCCAGCAGCAACGGTATCAAGCCATGCAGCAGCAGAACGCGTTGATGCAGCAGCAGCAGATGCAACCGCAGCAGTTGCAGCAGAACCAACAGCAGCCACCGCAAGCGGCAGCTCAAGCTCTTCGACAGCAAATTTCTCAGCAGTCGATTCAAATGCCGATGCAGCCAACTCCAGTCGCCATGGGAAACGCCCAAGCTGCTCAGCAACCAGCTCAGCCGAGACCGAACCAAGGTGGGATGATCCCAACCGCGACTCCTGTTCAACGACAGTTCAGTGGTCCCACTACTGGTGCTGCCGGTGCTACTAGTGCGGCTCCTGCTGCTGCTACTACTACCACCAATGGCGGATCTGCTCCAGCTGCTCAAGTGAATGGAGCGACCAGTGAGACACCCGCGGGGGCATCGCGAGCGACATGGCACTCGCCTGCGGACCAAGCGCTGAGAAAAGAGATGCTGAACCAGATCATGCGTGTTTTGCGGAATCAAGGTTCGAATGCGCCACCAAACTGGTTGCAGAAGCTACCAGAGATGGCGCATCGATTAGAGGACGAATGTTATCGGATAGCAGCGACCCGAGAGGAGTATGCTAGCACAAGCACATTGCAGACTCGATTGAAGAACATCGTTCGCGCAGCTCAGAACCACCAGCGGGTGAACCGATCGACAACGCCAAATCCAGTCTCATCGGCGACAACAACTCCAAGCACCACACCTGCAGCTGCGTCGCAGGTGCCGACTGCAACATCGACCCCGTTCCCAGGTGCTCAACCTGCAACTTCAGCCTCAGTTGTACCGACTGCGACTGTAAAAGTGCAAGACGCATCTCAGGCAATTCAGATGCCGCCTGAGTTGCAAGACCCACCGAAGCAGCAATCGACGAAGATGGAAGCCAACCAGCAAACGCCGACGAATTCAACGTCGTCGTCGATTATCGATGCGCTCATGTCTGACAAGGTGTCAATGCCCGAATCGAGCATCTCGCCTCTTGCGCAAGCGCCAAGTGATATGTCGAACGCCTCGAACTCTGCTGCTGCGATCGCTGCAGCGAATCGGAGCAGATCGGCACAGATTATTCGTCAGTTCAAGGCAAAGGCGCAGCAAGTGACGTCGGCTTTAGATGAGACCCAGACAACGGAGTACCACAATAAGTTGAAGTCGATGACAAGCAGCGATATCAAGACTGCAGGCTCGAAAGAAGTGCTTCAGCGACAGCAGCAGCGGCTCTTGTTGCTGCGCCATGCCATGTGGTGCAAGGCAAACGAGGGTTCCTGCACTGCGACTCTGAGTTGCGGGGAGATGAAGCGTCTCTGGCAGCACATGGGTGCTTGCCAGCACACGAACTCATGTTCGTACAGCCACTGCATTTCGTCCAAGTACGTGCTGTCGCATTTCCAGCAGTGTGCGAACCCGAAGTGTCTGGTGTGCCAAGTTGTCCGGTTTCCTGTGGAGGTGAAAGAGAAGAACGGATTTTTGATGATGGACGCTGACCGAGCGCTCCAGCAGATCTATGCTGTGACCCAACGACGCCAAAATCAGGCAGTGACTCCGACTCGACCGAACCCGGCAGCTCTGAATCAGCCTCAAACTACTCCGCAGCAGCCACCCCAGATCACTGGTTCAACTCAGCCAATGCCGATCCCGATGCCTGCGCAGCTTCAGCAAAATGGAACGAGCCAGCCGTACCAGCAAAATCAACCACAACAGCCACTGTCTGCTGCTGTAGGAGCTAGTGCAGGGATGCCTGCGAACACTATGCCAGGCCATCACATGACCCAGTCGAACGGGTATTCTGCTGCTGGTGTAGCTCCTGGTGCGCCTGCGATGATGCATCCTTCCCCTCAAGTCCAAGTTCCACCTGGCGGCAACATGGTTCAAGGTGGTCAAATGCAGCCAGGAGCAATGATGGGGCAGAATGGCAACCTGCAAAACAACATGTCTGGTGCTGCTGCTGCAAACGCGAATGACTCGTTCGTTGCAAGCCTGACAGAGGAGGACCGACGTCAGCTCACGATTATCCAGCAGAAATTGCTTGGGTGGACTCTTGAGCAACTGAACGGCCACTGCAAGAAACTGGAGAGCCTGGCGGAGCAAATCCGGACCCAGATGAATTCGATCATGAACGAGTGCCGGCAGCTGTTGCAGCGAGCGAACACGACGCAGGATTTGACTGTGAAGGGACAGTTTGAGAAGCAAGTGAACGAAAAGCGAGTGACGCTGAAGAACCTCGACGTGAAATACAAGCGATGCAACAGTCAGCGGCGGATTGTCAAGCACATTATCAGTACAAGATCGCCAGCAGTTTCCACCGCCGGCGTGTCTTCAGTGGCGCCTACTCCAATGACACTGGCGACGTCGATGGCTACGAACCAGCCATATGTGAGTGCGATGCAGCCCATCGCAATGCCGCCGCAGATGCAAGTCCAACAACCGCAACCGATTCCGTTCTCGCCATACCAGCAGCCTCAACGTGGCCCAATGGCTCCGTCGCCGATGATGGCACCACAGCAAACACCTCAAGTCATGCAGCAAAACGTAGTGAAGCAGTCGCCCGATGACATCTTGGGAGAAGAGATTGAGATGCCAGCAGGGATCGATATGGGTACAGCGGGGATGCCACTCGAAATGCCTCCTGATCTGCAAGAGCCTGCTTCGTCCAGTGTCCAGTCGGCTGCTTCCGTGACTCCTGGTGCTGGGGCGCAGCAGACAATGAAGAAAGAGCTCCAGCCAGCGCAAGTCGCGCCTGTTGACCGACAGCCGACTCCGAGTGCAGCGTCCCAGACGAAGAAACCTGCTGAAGAAGCTGCGGTGAACCCACTGACCATGAACAACTCGAAGCTGAATGCGATGATGAAGGAGCACCGACGCATGGACAGTGTTGGCGCAGTAAAAGCCGAGCCAACACAGTCTGGAAATTCTGCCGGTTCTGCTGCATCAGCAGGCGAGAATGTTGGCGCAAGTGCGGGTGCTATCGTGCCAGTAGCCGTCGCAGTAGCAGGAGCAGCGCAGACAGCTCCAACTCCTGCAGCTGACGCTCCTACTTCAATGCTGAACGAGCTGAGCAACGAGGATCTCGAGGCGCACATTGAATCGTTGGTGACGTACTACAATGCGACCATGTCTCCAACGCAATTGAAGAAGCGCCTCGAAGGTTTGCTGAAGGGAATGATGGAGCACAAGTTTGGCTGGGTGTTCAGTAGTCCTGTCGATCCAGTGGCTCTCGGCATTCCGAACTACTTCAAGATCATCCGACGCCCCATGGACCTCGGGACGATTAAGAAGAAGCTGGACCTGGGCATTTACAAGAACCTACACCAGTTTGCCGTCGACGTGCGACTGACGTTCAACAACGCCAAGACGTACAACAGCGAAGAGCAGGACGTGTATAATCTTGCGAAGGACATGCTGGCGGATTTCAATGCGGAGTTGCGGAAGCTCGAAGTGGAAGTGAACGAAGAGGAGCGTTCTGTGCGTGAGAAGGAGAGTTCATGCCGTCTGTGCGGTGTCGAACGAATGGTATTTGAGCCCGCGGTGCTCTACTGCAACGGAGAGTGCAACAGCCGTATCCGCAGGAACTGCTACTACTACACATCATCTGACAACAAGTACCACTGCTGCCATCCTTGCTACGGGAACCTGACGGACACTGTCAAGCACAACGAAGGCCGTGTGTATAAGAAGACAGAGCTGTCTCGGAAGAAGAACGACGAAGTCCATGAAGAGCCGTGGGTGCAGTGTGACAAGTGCAATCGGTGGGTGCACCAGATTTGCGCGCTCTTCAATGGCAAGATCGACGCCGAGAAGAAACCGCAGCAAGTGAAGAGTGAAGGCTCCAAGGGAAACCCTGCGAGTAGCACCAATACTTCATCCAGCACACCGTCAACGTCGAAAGAGAATGGCGGTACAATCGTCTCGGCGCATTCGATTTCTTCGACGCCCGGAAGCGAGTTTTTGTGTCCAGAGTGTCTGCTCGACCATCGGAAGAAAGAGCCGCAAAAGTACAAGATCGGCCGCCACGCGTTCAATGCGAAGGACTTGATGCGCACAAAGCTGTCGGACTATCTCGAGCGACGGATCTACAAGGCGCTGCAGGACGAGCGCGAAGACGAAGCCAAATGGACGAACCAGGACGTGAAGGATGTCCAGACTGCGGAAGGGCTGACTGTGCGCCAGGTGTCGAATATCGAGAAGCAGCTCATGGTGCGCGACAAAATGTTCCAGCGCTACAAGGATTCGCATAAGTACACGTACGAGCATCGCTTCAAGTCCAAGTGCATCTGCATGTTCCAGGAGATCCACGGCGTCTCGGTGCTGCTCTTTGGCATGTACGTGCACGAGTTTGACGAGCAAGAAGCGGACTGCAACGCGCGGCGAGTGTACATCTCGTACCTGGACTCGGTCAACTACTTTGAACCGCCTCACCTGCGAACGAAAGTGTACCACGAGCTGCTGATTGCATACATGGACTTTGTGAAGCAGCTCGGGTTTCACACTGCGCACTTGTGGGCATGCCCACCGCTCAAGGGCGACGATTACATTTTGTACTGCCACCCGGAGAGTCAGAAGACCCCAAAGTCCGACCGTCTGCGTCAATGGTACGTAGACATGCTGGTGAAAGCGCAAGCCGAGAACGTGGTCTGGCAGATCACGAACATGTACGACGACTTCTGGCGCGACGACAACTCGGCGTGCGCACTGCCGTACTTTGAAGGCGATTACTGGGTCGGTCTGGCTGAGGATCTAATCGAGAAGATTGAGTCGGAGAAACCCAAGAAGGCGAAGAAAGTGAGCGCGACGAAGCGGAAGACTGCAGAGACGAAGAAAGGCAGTAAGAAATCGAAAGCGAAGAAGACCAAACGGCGGAAGACTGGGCCAGGTGTCGGCGAGAACGACGGTGAGAACGGGAACATGTCGGACGGTGACGGCGATGGTGATGACAACGACACTGGTGACGAAGACAACGACAGCGCAGCAGGCGGCGAGAAGGCGAAGGAGACTCCGATCACGTCGCTGGACACTGTAGACCGCACGATCACTGATCCGTTGATGAAGAAGCTCGGTGAAGTGATTGAGCCCATGAAGGACGACTTCCTCGTCGTAAAGCTGCACCCGTGCTGTCGCGTCTGCAACACGACGGTGCTACAGGGCGTGACGTGGCAGGATCTCAACACGAAGACCGAGGTTTGCCTGAACCCGAAGACTGTGCAGACCGTGCTGTGCGATGCGTGCTACCAGAAGGCCAAGCTCACGCCGAAGCTGCAGGCGCGTTTGAATGTACTGACGCGCACGGAGATGAACATTCCGCTGAAGATCACGGACCCAGACGAAGTGAAGGACAGCGAGTTCTTTGACACCCGCCAGGCTTTCCTGAGTCTCTGCCAGGGGAACCACTACCAGTTTGACGAGCTGCGGCGCGCGAAGCACTCGTCCATGATGGCGCTGTACCACTTGGGCAATCCGAACCCGAACGCCTATATTTATGAGTGCAACGCATGCACGCAGGATATCGTCACGGGCAACCGCTGGCACTGCCACACGTGTCCGGACTTCGATGTGTGCGACGCCTGCTACGAGAAGGAGAAGCACGAGCACCCGCTCGAGATGATCCCGACGAGCGGTGCGGCGGGCGGAAGCGGAAGTGCGAATAGCAGCGGCGCGAATGGCGCTGCATTGACTGAAGAGCAGCGCCGTCTACGTGAACACCGTGCGAAGAACGTGCGCTTGCACATGCAGCTGCTGGTGCACTCGAGCAGCTGCGCCGACGGCAACTGCGGCTCGTCCAACTGCGAGAAGATGAAGGAGCTGATGCGCCACGGCGCGCAGTGCAAGCTTCGCGCGTACGGCGGCTGCACGATCTGTCGCCGCGTGTGGGCGCTGCTGCAACTGCACGCGCGCCAGTGCCGCCAGTACGAGTGCAAGGTGCCGCGCTGCCACGACCTGCGCGAGCACGTGCGCAAGCTGCAGCTGCAGCAGCAGCTCATGGACGACCGTCGTCGTGCTGCCGTGACGCAGCAGTACCGTCAGATGCAGAGTGGTGGCGACGAGAACGGCGGCCAGGAGCAAGGCAACGGGAGCGCCGAGGACGAGTCGATGGGCGCATGAGAATCGTGACGATACCATGTTGAGTGTGCTGCTCGCTCGCCGTGACCAAGTGGGGTACAATAACATCAAGGAGAAGAAGGCAAGCAGGCAGAGCGCGAGAGGCGAGAAAGGAGAGAGGGAGGAGGTGAATGTGTGACAGCATCTTGTTTTTTGAATAGGGAATTAGTCCAAAGCAACAGCAGCGAATGTGTATGTATATGCAGAGTTATTAAGACCAACGAGACAGGAATATGATAGATCGTCGACGTGCGTGAGCTGTGTTTGTTCGTCTTTCAAAGCGCATCGTAGTCGCTATAGCGTCTGTTGTTGTTGTATTGCTTCGTGGGGGGATTAGGCGCATTGCGGTCGATAGCTTTGCTCAACTTTCTCTCTATGGACGGGAACCTCGTGACTGGATCAATCAATGGGCGCAGCGCAGAACGGATCTAAGCAGTTCGGCGACTGAGACGCTTCGCTCGTCGTCGCACGTGCGAGCACGGGCGCTTGCCGTGGTTCGCCTGGCATTGCAAAAACGCAGATAGGTCAGCATTGCACTCATTCAGTCACTGTGTAGTTCACGCGTCAGGCTTTCTCACCTTCTTTGGTCGACGCGCGTTGCGGTTGAGCAGCTCCATGGCGATCGGCGTCTCTTCCATCAGGCGAATGCGCTCGAACGAGGCCTCGAGAGACTCGAACGCATTAGCGAAGCGCGCGGGCGCAGCGTTAACCGTGATGTTGCTCAGGAACGCTGGCTGGCGAGCTGTTGTTCAGCGCAAAGGCGTCATGCATACGACGAGCATGAGCATCATTTCCACCAGGTTAGTGCGCATTGTTCATCGTACCGCAACAAGTAGAGAGCTCTGCAACGTGCAATTAACATCTACAGAGAGCTAAGAGCTTTCTACTTGCAGACTATGCAGGAGCACGTACCGGCAGCGGAGGAGGCGAGCGTCCATGGCGCCAGGGCGCTGCGCAGCGCAGGCACGGCGATGCGGCTTCCGATCATGTTCGTTGCTTGCGTTTCTGGCAGAGTTTTGATGGCTCCTGGTAAATAACCTCACAAAGCAACTTTAATAAAACCCAAATGAGGTTTGAGGTGATAAAATAGAGTGCTTTCATTTTGGCTCAGCTCGAATTTGCCTTAATGAAGCCATTTGATTGGTGGAAATGCTGTATTATGGTGATCCTGACTACAAGTTGAACTGTGGATCACAGTGTAAAACCGTGTAAAATTGATATCTCACAATGCGGCAGGGTGCGCACAGGGCAGCGCGGGCGATGGCGACGACAGCAGCAGCAGCGGCGTCGCGGCGCGTGTGCTTCTTGACGGACATGGAGGGAAACTGGGCGTACGTGCGTAACTTCGTGCGCGAGTCAACGTGTCTGCGCTTCAAAGAGCAGCCGCAGGGTACGGCCGCAGCTGAAGAACTGGAGCTGAATGACGACTGCGTTCTCGTCTTCGGCGGCGACGCGGGCGACAAAGGCGGCGAGACATTGCAGTGCGTTTGTGTATGCTATCTGATAGCATCTGGGTGTCGCTGCTGCGATGGTGTTAGTACTGGACGCTGACCTTGACGCATTGCGTCTATTGTGGGTGATGTGATACTACAGATGCTACGAGCAGTTGGTGCGGCTGAAGAAGAAGTATCCGGACCGCGTGGTGCTGCTCGTGGGCAACCGCGACGTGAACAAGATGCGCTTTACGTCCGAACTGAACGACAGTGAGCTAGACTTTGACACGATGGCTAGAGGTGCAGTACTGAATGCGATCTTTGAACTCGTGTGTTTACTTTGCCCTGTCATTGACGCGCTATGGATATGTGTGACTTTCTCCTGCCCACCAGAGATCTACGAAGGACCCATTTGGGTTCCTCAAGACAAACGTGTGACCATCAAGAGCTTCCTTGAACGTCAGATCAAGAGTGAGTTGGAAAGCAGCGGTGAGAAGAGCGATCTAGAGGGAGACACCATTGACGACCAGTTGCTGCATGCAGCAAACACGAAGGTCAACCGCCTCAAGTGGATGCTGGAACACACGATGGGCGCGCAGGGCGATTTTGAGAGACGTCGCAAGGAGATCGCGTCGCGAGCCAACGACCATCAAGCGATGACATCAAACGACGAGAGCGTACTGCAGTCGTATTTGGATAGCGTCCGAGAGGGAGGCGTGCTTCGCGAGTACCTGGAGCTGGGCAGTCTGGCATTCATTGCCCACGACACCTTGTTTGTCCATGGAGGCATCATCAATGGAGCTGTTACCAGTGATGGTAGTGAAAGCATTTCGTCTCTTGGTCGAGTTCCGAATGCACCTTCAACGCAGTTTCGATCCGTGACTGAGTGGGTCAAGCAGCTCAACACCTGGTATCAAAGCGAAGTGCAGGCGTGGATCGACCAGCCCACGTGGACTCCAGATCGCACGACTCGCGGCGGGAACGAGCTGCTTAAGTACGCGCTTCCAGACTACCCGGCGAGCGTAATCATGGGAAGACACCTGCAGTCTTCCGGGATGCCGACTCAACTACCAGTGGACGTGGTACGGCAGCTCTCTGAGAGCGGAATTAAGCGGCTAGTTGTCGGCCACACGCCACACGGGAACTGTCCGACTGTGATCAAGCAAAAGAAGTTGGATGGATCCGCTGACGACTCGAGCACTTTCTTTGAAGAAGTGATCATGTGCGACACCAGCTACAGCAACATGAAGGCAGCTGACAACCGTGGCGATGCGGTAGCGGAGCTCGTGCTCGACGTCGACGGACACGTGCACATCCATGGCGTTCTAGACGACCAGCGACCGATCTCTTTCATGTCCGACGACCTGACTGTCGGTCGAGAGCTTCGTGACGGCACGCAGGTGAAGGCAAAGCTCGCAGCCACAAGCAAAGACAGAGAAGGTGAGGACGAGTACCTGGTTTACTCTGTCAAGAACGGCTTCTCGTACACGTATCACTACCGAAAGCTGCACGAGCTCGTCGAAATCGGCTTCTCGGACTGATGTCAATCGCTCGCTATCTTCTACAAGTGTTACCACGATCTGCTTGAGATAGTGGTGTGAACAAGTAAAGGTATTGGTAATTGATCTTACTGAAGCAATTGGCTGACTAATCACTGAGCACTTGGATAGCGGATAACTCGCTCAGTGGCTGCCGCTGAATATGGGAAAGTCGATCACGGTCTCATGGAGCACGACGGCGAAAAGCGCGACGATCGTGAGGTCGACTCCAGCCGCAACGTCCACGTCGTAACCAGCAGGACTCTGTGTCCATGTGATGGTGCCGATCGGCTCACGTTGCTTTTTCTTGTGCCAGGCACCACTGCCTCCACGAGCCACCCACAGCACTGCTGCACGTGCTTTCCAGTTCCCGTCGACTTGGACGGTGAGCTTCTCGCCCGATGTCTGGTCAATGAGCTTGAGCTCCATCTTGAGCACCAAGTGAAGCATGGCTGACGTGAGCTTGTACTTCTGTTGTTGCTTGCTGTGACTGTTGCTGGAAGTGGTGACGTCGCTCGAGTCCCCAGGCGCATGGAGAATGTAATTTCGATGGTAGACGAGCTCTTTTGTCATCCCTACGACCGGCTTGCTGTGTCCGTCCACGAGAATCCGCTCCGTCCACTCGCGAGAGCTCTTGTCGTCATAGCGAAACAAAAGCTCGCCAGTGACGTGGTCAAACACCGAAAGGTCCTTGTGCGGATAGTGCTCCACGCGCAACTTCGTGGCGCTCGAGAGCACCAGCGGACGGCAGGATGAGCCCAAGGTGTCGGGTGGGAGCGCCACCACTTTATATATTTGTGGCACGAGCTCCACGCCTTCGATGTTCAGTGAGGATGTATTGCCCATTCTTCTTCTGTTGGTGGTCTCGGGGCTTCAGCGAAAGATTGAGGATGCGATCAAGCTTTTCAAAGCTCAAAGAGCTCAACGCAAAAAGACACAAACTAGGCAAAGTGTACCCAGTTGGTGGTGATGCACCTAGTATCCATTCTCTTGTTGGGTGGACGCTGAGAAAGCGGTGAGCATTTGAAGGTACGTGAGATTGCAAAATTGATTTTGGATTCAACAAGGCGCTTACGTGCTGGAGCTGCTTTCCTTCAGCGGCTACGCTTGGAGCGTTTCTGTACAGGTACTGATGGTGGTGCTTCACTTGCTACAACAAGGACGTTACGCTCAACGATCTAAGCCTTGAGCCACTGCGAGACGACGTCCTGCGAGACGCTGCCGCTGGAGAAGTCAAAGTCGTCCGCGCCGAGCTCGAGGATCTTGACGCCGTACGACTCGTCGATGATCGTGATGTATGTCGCGGGCGTGTCGTACGGGCGCTTGCCGAACGAGTCGTGGCCCGGGGCCGAGCCACCGTCGTAGAAGTAGTAGTGCGTCGCCACGACGCTCGTATCCTTCTCGAGTACCTCGGCGATGTCGAGCTCGCCGCAGCCACCGCCCTTGCCCATGCCGCGGCAGTTGCAGCCGTATTGGCTCGAGCGCACGATCTGTGCGTTGAGCATCCAGATCGCCGGGAGGTTTGGCGAGCCGCCGTTCGGCATCGTCACCTTGGTCACAAACATCTTCTTGGCGCCGCCCCAGCCCTGGAAGGCCGTGCCGTCCTTGTCATAGTAGCCCTTGCACTCGCCATCCTTGCCGCACTGCTTGCTCGTCATGATGTGCACTTCGGCGCCGGTCTTCTCGTCCGCGTAGATCGACTGGCCGTACGGGTTCGAGGCCGAGCCAAGGTTGCCCGCGAACGGCGTCGACTGGCTCGCAATGTTCGTGCCCTCGGCGTTCGAGAAACCCTGCGGGGAGCTCTTGCCGGTGAAGTCGATGTTGCGGTTGTTCAAGAACACGAGGTTGCTGGCCGCGCCACCCTTCGCGTACGACGACACCTTGTTCCACGCGCCGCTCGAGCCGTCGAAGACCGCGATGTTGTGGATGTTCATCGGGCCGCGGAAGACGATCGTGACGTCGTCGTCCAGTGGGGACACGAGGCTCGATGTCGACTGCTTGGTCTTGGTGCACGTGCCAAAGTCCGTGACCATATCGTAGGAGCCCGGGCCGCCGGCGTCCTTGCCGGTGTACGAGAACTTGGACTTGACGCTGCCAGCCTTGGTCTGCGTGGCGTCGCTGACAGCAGCGGCTGGGGTCGAAGCCGAAGCCGCTGGGGCTGGAGCCGGGGTCGAGATCGGCTCCTTGGCAGGACCGACAGTAGCGGCGCCGCCCACGTTCTCCGTGGCCGTAGTGGCCGCTGGGCTGGCGGGGGTAGGTGCAACCACTGGGGTCGTGGTCGGCGCGACGGTGGCGACCTTGCCTGCCGCTGGTGCTGGGGTCGAGGCGGCGACAATGTTGCCCTTGACAGCCGGCGCCGTGGTCACAGGCGCGACAGAGCCTTTGAGGCCCGGGTTGGATGCTGGCGCCACCGCGGGCGTCGGCTGCACCGGGTGCGCCGGGTCGGCGTCGCAGAGCGTCTTGGCCGAGCGCTTCGCGTCGACCGCGGCACCGAGGATCACGGCCGAGAGCACAGCCGCGCGGAGGAAGCCGTAGACCTTCATGTCTTGGATGAGCTGCTTGGGTTACGGGGCTGGGGTGATGAGAGGTCGAGTGCTTGCGTGGTCTGGGGAAAACCAGGGAATGAAGAGTGCAGGAGGGGACGAATGGCGGTGGCATGGGTGGGTGGACTGTCTGTCAGTTTCTACTGGTCTGTCCGCATGTTGCCAACGCCTCTACGCGCGCACGTAGCAGACAGCTGCTGGCATGCGGACTGTGAACTGTCTTTTTTTTCCGTTGAAAACGGACTGAGCCTTTGGTAATACGTACTGCAAAAAACATTTCCGTTACGTAGTGTAAATAGGTTTTTTTAGTATTTAAATAGACAAAGTTTTAGATTATGTAGGTACTGGAGTTAAAAAGGTAGATAGAACGTATCAGTCTGTGCACGAAAGTGGCAGTGTCGTCACACCACAAACCAGTCTGGTGATGACAAATTACAAGTCGACAACAGAGAGCAAATTGGAATGGACGAATGCCCCCCCACCCACCCTCGTGCTCTCGCGTGGGCGCTCACGACGATGCAAGTCTCAATAGAGAATGCTCTATTGTATCGCCCGTTGCTGCTGGGGTCATTTGGTGCTTCATGAAAAACGCACATTCGAGTCAGTGAGGAGGAGGTACTCTTGGCAAGCGCTTATGCTGCTGGCAGCAACAAAACGGATTTTTCCGCATACAAAAACCAACATGTTGCGAAAAGCCACTTCAACGATCTATCCCACTGGCTAGAAAGTTCTCGGCTCGTCAGAAAGAAAATTGGAGAACAGTTGCCATTGCCTTCCAATTGGCCGAAATAAGCACATCGATGCGATCTATTGGCAGAAAATCGAAGTCAAGATCTGAGAAATGGGTACATGTTCTCAGATTTTGGCGCAATTGTTGCCTGAGCATAGCGCACGATCACTATGCGTGCGCATGAGCAGTGCCGCTGATGTGCATGAGCTTACCACACGCACGTGCTACCTACTCACTGGTCGTGCCTTGCGACCCGTTGGTTATGGCTACACTGCAAATTAAATTAGTCGCGGGTGCCATTGCGATCTTCCGACTGCATCTCGTCGTCCACCACTGAGAGATAGCGACGGCATGTTCGAATTATATGGCGTTCATTCATTTGATGGCTATAGCTGAGCACCTCGCGACGCTCTATTGCTGTAAAGAAGCGTCGCCATGGGCGATCTGCAGCACGCCCCACTCCCACTCGGTCTCCCAGTGCCAGTGGCCAAGCCAATCCCAGCACTTGCGGGACTCGTCAAGCGTCAGCAAGTGCGCGCGGTAGAGCTCTTGGAGCTCCTGGAGCGGCCGCACATGCGCGACTGGCGAGAGTTTTCTCTGCACACTTCTGTGCGTCCAGGGGACGTTGGCGTTCCAGAACTCGTCCACGAGCTCGTCGAAAAGCTGCAGCTCGCGGTCTATGAGAGGGAGCACGTGAGTGCGCGCGTCCTGCGCCTGTTGACGGAGCTGCAGCGCTCGCTCGCTCTTGGCCTCTTCCTTGTCCGTCGTAGCCTCGAGGAGCGCGCAGATGACTCTTGCGCGCTCGGTCCAGACGTCCATCAGCAGTCCAAGGAACGCGTCGCCGTCGATCTTGCGCATACTGTTGAGCAGCGCATTGCGCGACGACACGGCGAGGTTGAGCGCGCGCTCCTGGAGCTCGTCGCATGCGGCCAGCGGCCAGCGGTAGTCCACCTTGAGCTCCGAGCACTGCGTGTGCCAGAACTGGAAGTTCCAATAGAAATCACCCTGGAAGAGGTCTGCGATCACTTTGTGCACGCCCTGCTGTGGGATGCCGATCGTGTGGAACACCACGTCTGACATGGCCGTGTCCGCGGCCTCAGTGGCACGCAATGCCTGTGCGTTTGTACTGTTATTGGTGTTATTGGCATTGCCGCCGTTAACCCCACCGAGCGTGGATTTCCACCGGTGCAGCCGCTCCAAAATGTGCAGAAACACCTTGATGCGCTCGGGCGGGTTGAAGTGGTCGTCGAGACCGCAGAGCGAGCCAAAGAGGCGCACGCGGTGGTGGTTCGTGGGGGCCTGGAACACAGTTGCGATGACGCTGCTGAGCTGCTCGACCGCGGCGCGGCGCGAAGACGTGCGCTGTGAGATGTGGCGCACAACAAACTCGGGAAAGGTCTCCTGGACGATCACGGCGTTGGCCTCGTCGAGCTCAAAGTGCATGCGCTGCTCGTAAATGTCGACGATGAGCGTCATGAGGAGCGTGATGTGCATGCGCTTCTCGCTCTTCTTGCCGCCCGTCGACGCCGCGAGCAGCTGGTGCTTGTACTGCAGCAGTGGGTTGGCGATCTGCCGGCGCCAGATGCGCACGCGCTTGCAGCACTGTGCGAGGCGCTCGGCGCGCACGAGGTCATCCGAGAGCGCGTGCGTGTGGACGACGGCGGCCGCATCATTGTCATCGCCTGTCGTGGCTTCGTCTGCTGAAGAAGAGCCAGGGGCTGAGAGGCTGCGGAAGAGCTCCGGCTCGCTCTTGAAGTACTCGCGGAACTCGGCGCTGGCGCGCGCGAGGCTGTTCTTGAGCTTGGCGTGCTTGGCCTCGGCCTGCGCGCGCGTGAGGTTGTCCAGCGTCATGGCATCAATCGTGCGAAATGCTAATCAAAGCAAGTGGACGGAGAGATGCATGTGGCTCACCTGAAGAAATTGGTTCATGATGACTTGGAGCTCTTTGGCAATGTGAATCTATTCTTAGATCGCAAGTCACCAGCTATTTCTAGCTTTCCATTTGTTTACTCGACGCTTGCAAAGTTGATCGTGAGCTGCGAGACCTGGAGACGGTGCTGGCTGTACGAGACCTACAGACAAGCAATGCGAGGACGAAATGAGCGCACAGCGATACCAACTCATGGAGATACACAGAAGTAGTGTATGGGACGTACCCCTGCCATATCCAGCAGTCGACGGGACGCGACGAACTTCCAGTCCGCGTTGTACTTGTCCGAGTAGTACACGACGTGTGAGATGCCGCTCTGTTGATAATGGCCCAATTGAGTACAAGAAAGCGGCAATTAGAACTCAGATCGAGTTTCCAGCGACACTGTGGCCATTAGCAAGCGTCAATACCTGGATGATGAGCTTGGCGCACTCGTTGCACGGAAAGAGCGCGACGTAGATCGTGCAGCCCTTCACGTCCGTCGAGTTCTTGTTCAGGATCGCGTTCATCTCGGCGTGGCACACGTACTGCAGGCAGATAAAAGCAAAGATCTCACCAAGTGAGTTCAATAGCTCACAATGGATGGAGACAGACACGCACGAGGCAGATACGAGAGTGTACCGGGTACTTCGTGTCAAGCGGGCTGCCGGACGTGCTCGCGCGTGTCCACGGGAGCTCGTCGTCGTTGCAGCCGTTCGGGAAGCCGTTATAGCCGATGCCCACGATCTTCTTCTCGGGGCTCACGATACTATACAATCAGCAAAAAACTGGATATTAGTGCTGATGCTCACTAGTGCTGTGCGGAAGGGAACATCGGAGCGCTCACTGCGTACCATGCGCCAACTTGAGTCGATGGGTCTACAGAGTAGCAAGCAACAGCAGCGAGATACAATTAATCTCGATATCTACAATCTATTACCGCTGCAACACCACACTTGCAAGGCGGAAGAACACGTAGGTCGCACCTTTCGAGCGCATTGCGCTGAGGAACGCGACGCTCATGAAGTAGTCGTCCCAGGAGAGGTAGTCGGTTCGCTTGTGGACGTTCTCAGACGCACATGGTGTAGCAGCGGCGGCGGCGGCCACTACTTCTTCTGCACTGTTGGGCACTGCAAGCGGCACCGTCACGTCATTGATGGTCATGGGCATTGGTTGCTGCTGCTGCTCCACTGGTTGTTGCTGTTCATGTCCATGGAGCTGCTGGTGGTCGATGTGGCTGTCAACATGTTCTTCATATTCCGCCGGTAGGCGACGCTGAGGCTCGATCGTCACCACAGTCTCCGTCGGTACGTTCACGCTCTCTGCCATCAACAACTCGGAGACAGCGCCGCCGTTGACGACACCACCATCTACACCAGCAGCGCTACCACCGCCACCACTTATACCAGACTTCGTGCGGATCTCCCGGTAGTGCTTGATCATCGAGCCGAGTGCACGCATGCTCCCCGTACCACCTTTCTCCTTGGGAGACGGTTGGTGCGCCACGGACGCCTTGGGGATGATGTTGAGGTCCTCCATGAGCGCCGTGACCCACTCCGGGTGCTTCATGAGGATATGCTGCGTCAAGTTCGTGTACCCGTGCTTGAGCGACTGCGCGCGCAGCTTGCCGCAGCGGCAGCGGAACGTCGTCGTGGTCTCATTTCCACCCGCGTCTGTCTCGGAGCTCACCTCCGTGTAGAACAGGTCCTTGATCTGGCGCCCCGAGAGCTTCTTCTCAGTCATGCCTTGCTTGCTTTTCGCCTTGCTCGATTCCTGGATCAAAAACCAGAAATGGGGCGCCAATATTATTGTGCGGCGTACAATTATTGCTTGAAACAGCCAATCCGAGAGAAGTAAATTTAAATTTGTAGCCAATCAGAGATAATACAGCAATGTATTGCAATGCAAATGGCGCCAAAATCAACAACAATCAAGATACGTCTGGCAACCATGAGCGGATGATCTCCATGACTCACGCGTTCATGGTTCCTTTCGCTGACGCGGCCGGCGCAGCAGCAGAGTGAGTAGTAGCTGTACATAGTGAGACAACGTATTTAAGCTCAGGTCAGAGCCGTCCGAGAGCGCTGTTCGGCGTCAGAAGTCGTCATGAAAGCTGTTGATCTTGGCGACTTTGAGCGTGAAGGCTTTCTCCTCATCCTCCTCCTCGTCATCATTACTCTTAGTCTCAGCACCTGACGCAGTCGTCAATCTCGAAATTGGAGCGAGGAGCTGGACCTTGCGTGGGTTCTATCCGTCAACTGAGCACAGTTGGGGTTTCGTCTGGCACCTGATTGCTGGTTTCTTCTGAGCCAAGAAGAGGAGGGTGCCGATGCTTCGGGTCCCAGCGAAAGAACATGCCGCGCCACAGCACCACGCGCTTCAAGTTCGCGCTTGAGTACTCGCGTTCCTCTTCACCAACTACCGCGACACCATCGACCACTTCAAAGTGCGCGGCGTCAGTCGCGTCCACATCCTGCGGTGACTCAACGACGTCGCGATACTAGCGCCATCGCCACTACGACCGCCGCCGCCACCAAGCATTCATGTCTAGCGACGCGATTCGACTGTGAGCACAGAGATAGGTGAGGCGTTGTGAGTCCAGACCTCTTGCGAGCATGCATACAGAGAACTCCATGTCTTCCATGTCGACTACATACCTAGACGTCGAGTACGCTTTTTTGCTTGACTGATGGCTGTTGTTTGTCGACTAAACCGCAATGCCACAGCGAGCGCTGCGCGACGATCGCCCACACGAACGCCACACCAGCATCGGCTTCTCTGTCTCTTGCTACAGTCATTTGCATCAAAATCATCATCATGATGGCTTGAAGCGAGAGACACATCTCATCAAGCGGCAAGCGATCCATAAGTTTATTCGTTGGGGGGGGTTAGTTAGTGGGCTTGGATGAAGCATCATCAATACTCTCGCTGTACTGCATTTGAACGACAGTTTGTGTCACCAGTTTCTTGTCTCCTATTACATTCGCTCACACATAAAACTTGCCTGACTGCAGCCAAACTCTCTGCTTGCGTGTTTCTAAACGATCGTGACAGTGCTCGTGAGCGAGATGCGTTCCATGGCGACCTGGAAGGCCTGGAGCTCCTCGACCGAGTAGAGTTCGCACTGAAAGCGCGACTGCAGGATGCCGAGGAACAAGCGGATGCCCAGCGGCGTGGCCTTGTCGTTGAAGTCGAACTCGCTCGAGTGCAGCGCGCGCGTCTTGTCGTCATCGCCGTCCTCCTTGGTGCCCAGGAAGAAGAAGCAGCCCTTGCGCTCCTGCAGGTAGTACGAAAAGTCCTCGGCCGCCATGAGTGGCAGCCCCTGCTCGCTCACGTACAGCCCGATGTCCATGGCCACCTGCTGCACATTGCGCGTCTCCTCGTATGGGTTGATCACGGGCGCGTAACCGTCCGAGAAGTGCACCTGCGCCGTCGCGCCCACGGCCGCGCACGTCGAGCGCACGATAGTCTCCATGCGCTCCTTGATCTTCTCGGCCACCTCCAGATCAAAGTCGCGGATCGTGCCACCAAGGGACACCGTAGACGGGATCACGTTGTTCGTGTCGCCGCCGCGGAATTGCGTCACCGAGAGCACAGCAGTGTCGGTCGGTGAGATCGAACGACTCACGACCGTCTGGAGCGCCTGCACAATCATCGAGCCAGTCAGGATCGGGTCCACGCACTGCTGAGGAGCTGAGCCGTGGCCACCGACGCCCTGGATGTCGATCGAGAACTCGACTTCATGCGCCATGACTGGACCCGGACGCATGTGCACGCTGTAGAGCGGGAACGGGTAGTTGTGCAGTCCGTAGACCTCATCGACACCCTCGAGCGCGCCTTCTTCAATCATCTTCTGAGCACCACCCGGTCCTTCCTCCGCCGGCTGGAAGATAAAGCGAACGAACGTGTCCTGCGGAAGCAAGTGGGCGTTGCGCACGATCAGCGCACAGAGACCGAGCACCATGACCATATGACCGTCGTGGCCGCACGCGTGCGCAGCGGCAGGAAAGCCGCCGTTCACCTCGTGGTCGAAGTCCTCGCCATCTACTGCACCTGGTGGCGTCGCGGGTGCCTCCATGTCGACGTCACCGCTCTCACGCGCAGTCGCTTCTTCACCGGCTTGCACTGGTGGTGTTGTGAGTTCCCCAGCGACTGCGTCGTCGCCGACTGAGGCATCTTGCTTGGCCGGCGTCGTCACTGCAGCACCACTCACGCTTTTTCGCTTTTTGCGCTTGCGCAGCTCCTTGCGTTGCTTCTTCTGCGTCGAGCAGTAGGGCAGGTGGTCGTTCATCTCCTCTATAGGCAGCGCGTCCATGTCGGCGCGGAACGCGAGCACCGGCAGCTTCCGCTTGTCGTTGGGCGGGATCGTCGCGTTTTCAAAGCACACGTCGACGATCAGGCCCGTGGACGCGATCGCCTTGATGTTCTTGCCCGGGATGCGCAGCGTCGTCTCGCAGAAGCGCCGGATGAACGACTGCGTGCGCACTTCCTGGTAGCCGAGCTCTGGGAATCGGTGGAACGCGCGGCGGATGTCGCGAAGCAGACGAGAGAAGCCAATCCAGTCAATCGCCGCCTGTGGCAGGCTCAGCTGGTCAATGGACGTGACGCTCTGACCATCGCCGGCTGCCGCAGCGACCGCCAGCGCAGCAGCAACGGTGTTGGCGTCGCGCATCGGCTTGCCCTGCACAAAGTTCTTCACAAACGGCGTCACTTTGCCCGCGAGCGTGTGAAGACCCTGCTTCCACGGGTCATCGGGAGGGTACAGGCTTCTCGTGTACGAAGGCGTTGGCACACTGGTAGGCGTGGTCGTCGCCGTGGACGCAGTGGTGGCACCAGCACCACTGGCAGTGCGAGCGTAGTCGGTCGCGTCCGCGCCGGTAGCGGAAACCGGCAGCCCATCGGCATCATGGCTGCCGCCGTGGTTCTTGCCACGCAGGCGCTGGTCGCGGATTTCCTCGGGCGTGTCGTAGTACCGCTTGAGGAACTCGTCCTTCTTGAGCAGCAGCTTGCGGATCGCGGCCTCACTCACGCCATACTTCTCGGCGATCTGGCGCTTGGAGGTCTTGGAGTTCTCCGAGATCTGGATGATCTCCACGCGCTGCTTGTCGTTCAGGCGCTTGCCGGCGCCCTGCTTCATCTTCTTGGCGCTGTCCTCGCTCATGGCTGCCAGCTTGATGAGCTCTTGCTTTCTCAGCAGTGCGTTTGGCGCGGAAGGTTTCAAATGTTCGTACCTTAGCGGATGAAAACAGTGCTGCCGTTTCAATTGCGCCGACTACTGGGTGATCTTAATAAAGTACGATTCGAACTTTGCATACAAAGACTTGCAATAACGGCTATTGTGTGCAAGCGTATGTTCACTTCTTCCTTAATTCACTTGGAACCACATGAAACTGTAATAAAGAGGGAAATGAAAATAAGATGTCGAAGTGACCATTGAAGCACGCCCACACGTTCGGCCACTTCCACATCGGGAACGGCCAACGAAGAGCTCAGCACCACCGCATCACACCATCATGGCTCTGGACGCGAAGGGATCGTGGGCTGGCGAGAACATCCTCTCCATCGAGCAGTTTGGGGTCGAGAGCGCCAAGTGCGTTTCCTGCCATTGCACCTCTTTGCCTCATGCGAGTGGCTTTATCTGAGCCTTGCCCTTGTGTGTGTGGTGCAGACGCGTGCTGCAAGTCGCCGATGAGATGCGCGCGATCGTTAAGAACCAAGGCGCGTGCGACCTCCTCAAGGGAAAGGTGCGGACTCCATGGACTGTATATGTCCTTGGGTTGGTGATGCTAATGATGTATCGCTTGACAACTGCTTCAGCTCCTCGCGAATGTGTTCTTCGAGCCGTCGACGCGCACATCGTGCTCGTTCCAGGCCGCGATGCTCCGTCTCGGCGGCCTCGTCGTGCCGGTGAACGAGAGCTCGTCGAGCAGCAAGAAGGGTGAGACGCTGGCTGACACGATCCGCTGCATGGAGTGCTACTCGGACGTGATCGTGCTGCGCCACCCAGTCAAGGGCAGCGCCGCGGTCGCCGCCGCTGCAACCAAGAAACCCGTGTTGAACGCGGGTGATGGCGTCGGCGAGCACCCGACGCAGGCGCTTCTGGACCTCTATACGATCTACAATGAGCTGGGCCGCAACCTGGACGACCTCTCGGGCAAAGTGGTGACGATGGTCGGCGACCTCAAGAACGGACGCACGGTGCACTCGCTCTCGAGACTGCTCGCGCTCTTCAACATCACCATCAACTACGTCGCCCCAGGTACCACTTGCAATTTTTCTTTGCATTTTAGTTGACTCGAGTGCTGACTGTGGACAATGCATTGTGCGCGCAAACACAGAGAGTCTGAAGATGCCTCGCTACATCTTCGACGAGCTGGCGGCGCGTGGCGTGAAGCAGCACGAGACCACGGACCTCGACTCGGTCATCAACCAGAGCGACGTGCTCTACGTCACGCGCGTGCAGAAGGTGGGCTGTCGTTCGTTTACTCAGTTGATCAACTTGAGAGTTCTATGTGACTAACAATTTGTTTTCGCTCCCGTTCTAGGAACGCTTCGAGTCGGAGGAGGAGTATAACGCCGTGAAGGACAGCTTCGTGATCACGCTTGAGAGCATCGCGAACGCCAAGAAGAGCATGGTGATCATGCACCCACTGCCGCGCGTGGGCGAAATCGCCGAAGAGGTGGACGCGGACCCGCGCGCCGCGTACTTTCGCCAGATGGAGAACGGCATGTACGTGCGCATGGCGCTGCTCGCGCTCGTGCTGGGAAAGAAGTAAAGCCTCAAGCGCTAGAGACGCACCCAATTCGCGTGAGGTGATATGGCTCCAGTGTGATGCCGACAACCAGCAAACAACATCCATACAAAACAGCGAAACAATCGATCCTTCTCCATGTCGCTGGCTCTCCAATCTTTAATTACGTACACAGAGACCTCCTCCATTGAAAAATCGACTCAATCACGAGCTATGGACACCACCAGCTGTACACAGCGCCGTTGTGCACTCGTCGCAGCTCGAGCAGCAGTACTCGACCACCGCGTCGTAGGCGTCCATGTTGAGCCGCGAGCCAAGAAAGAACGCCAGCTCGCGCACAAACAACGTCGCGTCTTCGTACAGGAACGGCTGCAGCGCAGCCTCAAGCTCTCTGTAGCCATTTGCGACGTCGCTGCGGTGGATCTTGTCCAAACAGCACTGGATGAGCGACACGAGCACCGTCAGGTCGATGTCGGCGCCGATACATGCCTCCAGCTCGCGCTGCAGCCACGCGTCGTACTCGCCTCGCACTTTGACGAGCTTCGGGTATTGTATTTGTGACCCAGCGTTCGACTCAGCTGTGATGTGTACCAGCACAGGGGCGCCATTGACCTTCGCCAGGCGCATGCGGCGCCGGTACACGAGCGACCTGCGCTGCAACCGCTGCTGTCGCTGCACGCTTTGCTCGCGCTGTCGTGTGATCGCATTCGCATCTCTCCTCTGCTGCTGACCGTGGAAGCGGACCACTTCGTACTCGTGCTCCGATACGACGTTGGTAAAAACCGTCTCGAATTGCGCCTTACACAGCGGACACGTCGGCGGATTCACACCATGGAGCGCCAGACTCTGCACCCACGTGCTCAGACACTCGAAGCAGTACACGTGGTAGCACGCCTGGATCATCACCGAGTCGAGCAGGCCCTGCAGACAGATTGGACAGGTGTCGCCTAGCACAGCGAGGTCCATCGCGTTTTCCTTGTTCTCTTGAGCGGCTTCTGACGTCAGCATGCCTTCGGCATGGTCATGCGCGGCCGCCGACGTGAGCGCGCCAGCCGTCGCGTCCCACTCGCGCTCGCCGTTCGATGTGATCGCCGCTGCAGCATCGAGGGTGTCGACCGCGTCCTCGTAGCGACTCGCCCACTCGCCCTCGTCCTGCTCGTCGCTGTGCTGCGCACGGAGGTGGTCCCCAAGCGACATGCTCTTGTGATTATTGAAACGAAGTGAGCAAGTGGGAAAGAATCGACCAGCTTTTTCGTGTTCTATTTATGTGTCACACGCTAAAATATCTTGTATATGCCTTGTTTTATGTGGTCTACATCCAACGAGGCGTTTGGAACTTAGTTTCAGTTCCTACAATTATGATAGCCACATCAAAGTAGGCGCTTCTTACATGTGGTCCACCTGACGAGCTCTTTTCAGTTGGAGCTGCTCGAAATTGCTGCCGCCAATCAATGGTTTTGCCTTGTGACGTTTGGCCTTGCATCGCAAGCATCAAATAGGAAGAGAGAGCGATCGACAGGCTGAGCCGACTGCGCGCCACCTTCGTCTACCTTTCCATTCATCGATCGATCGATCAATCATGGCTGGCGATGACTTGCTCAAGAAGACCAAGAAGAATGCGCCTGCGGCGGTGGGCGGCACCACACATGGCAAGAGTAACGGCAAGGGCGCCGGCGTGGGTGGCTTCCAGCACCTCGGGCTGAGTCCGCTCGTGTTCCGCGGCGTTATGGCCATGGGCTACAAGGTACCGACGCCGATCCAGCGCAAGTCGCTGCCGATCGTGCTCTCGGGCAAGGACGTCGTGGCCATGGCGCGTACAGGTTCCGGAAAGACCGCGGCATTCCTGATCCCAATGCTCGAGAAACTCAAGGAGCACTCGAAGAAGATCGGCGTGCGCGCGCTCATTCTCTCGCCCACGCGTGAGCTCGCCGTGCAGACCATGCGCTTCACCAAGATGCTCGCGAAGTTCATGAACCTTAAGATCTCGCTCATTGTCGGTGGTGAAGGCATGGAGCAGCAGTTCGAGTCGATTGCGTCGAACCCAGACATCATCGTCGCGACGCCCGGTCGTCTGATGCACCACCTGCAGGAAATCCCGGACTTCAACCTCAAGGTCGTTGAGTACGTGGTCTTTGATGAGGCCGATCGCATTTTCGAGATGGGGTTCGCCGAGCAGCTGCAGGAAATTCTGAAGAACATGCCGACGAGTCGTCAGACGCTGCTGTTCTCCGCGACGCTGCCAAAAGCGCTCGTGCAGTTCGCACGCGCTGGTCTCAGCGAGCCGGAGCTCATCCGTCTGGATGTCGAGAACAAGATCTCGGAGAACCTCAAGATGACGTTCTTCACCGTGCGTTCGAACGACAAGGCCGCGCTCTTCCTGTACATGATCCGCGAGTTCATCCCCAAGGACGACCAGACGATCGTGTTCGCGGCCACACGTCACCACGTGGAGCTACTTCACGAGCTGCTCAAGGCGAACCACATCGACTCGTCGTGCGTGTACGGTGACATGGACCAGGCGTCGCGCAAGATCAACATTGGCAAGTTCCGCGCCAAGAAGACCAACCTGCTGATTGTGACGGACGTGGCCGCGCGTGGTATCGATATCCCGCTGCTCAACAACGTGCTCAACTACTCGTTCCCGTCGACCGCCAAGCTCTTTGTGCATCGTGTCGGTCGTGCGGCGCGTGCTGGCCGCAGTGGTACGGCGTTCAACTTTGTGGACCCGGACGAGCTGCCGTTCATGGTGGACCTGCACCTGTACATCGGCCGACGCCTGGAGGACTCGTCGCCCGTGAGCGTTACGCCGTACTCGCTCGAGTCTATGCAGGTGACGGATATCCACTACGGCGCGTTCCCGAACGAGCTGATTGACCAGGAGACGGAGCACATGGCGGACGTGATGAAGAACCACCCGCAGGTCTCGCCGCTCGTCAAGGTGTGCGAGAACGCGTACAAGGCGTACTCGCGCACGCGTGCGGACCCGTCCAAGCTCTCGATCAAGCGCGCCAAGGACGTGCTAGCAAAGAAGATCCACCCGCTGTTCATGGAGGCGTACATGAAGGAGGACTCGAAGGCCGAGAAGGTGGAGTACATTGAGTCGCTGCAGACCTTCCGACCGCCGCAGACGATCTTCGAGATTGCGAGCGGCACGCACGCGGCCAAGAAGAACTCGGCCGCCGTGCTCATGATGCAGGGCAAGCGCAAGCTGCACGGCAAGATCATCCGCAAGGAGGCCACGAAGGGTGAGAAGGACCACACGGGCGTGCTCGACAAGGTCTACGAGGAGGACTCGAGCGATGAGGCCAGCGAGCGCGAGAAGCTCGCAAGACGCGTGGCGCAGAAGGTCGCGGCCGACGCAGCGGCGGCGCTGGCGCGGGAGGAACTGCTGGCGGCGCAGGCGCAGAAGAAGACGTTCTTCCTGTCCAAGTTCGACCGCAAGCAGATCAAGAAGCGCGTGACGGCGGGCGAGAAGGAGGTGGACGTGATGAAGGAGATCACGGCTGCCAAACAGCAGGCGGAGGGTGGCAACACTGATAACGGCGCAGTCGAGGGCGATGACAACTACGAGGTCGAGAACAACGAGGATGCCGCCACGGACGGCAAGAAGAGCTTCATCGACCGCGAGAACTACATCGGGTACCTCAAGGACGGCGAGCACGCGACCGAGGAGTTTTTGGCCGGCAAGGCCGAGGGCGGCAAGGTCAACTCGTTCCAGGAGGCGCGGCTCGAGGAGGCGATCCTGGACGTGAACCCGGACGAGGCCATTGAGCTGAACAAAAAGCGCCGCATCCTGCATTGGGACGTGCGCAAGAAGAAGTTCGTCAAGACGACGGCGGGCGAACTGACGGCGCAGGGCACACTCAAGCGCCGCAACGAGAGCGGCGTGAACGTGCGCAAGAAGAAGGAGGTAGGCGCGATCTACAAGAAGTGGCAGCAGCGCCAGAACAAGCGTGTGTTCACGGGTGGCGAGGAGGGCGACGTGGAGGACGACAACGGCGGCAAGCGCCTCGACTACCGCAACGGCAAGAAGCCGCAGCTACCGGCGAAGAAGTCGAACGTGAACAAGTACGCGAAGGACGAGCTGCTGAGCGAGAACAAGATCCGCAAGGAGGAGACGCGGAAGGCGCGCTCGCGCGGTGTCAAGGTCACGTCCGGTGTGCGCTCGAAGCGCGGCAAGGGCAACGTCAAGGGCAAGAGCCACGGCGCGCCGACGAGAAGCAAGGCGATCATGCGGAGATAAGAGAAGAAGAAGTGGAGGTTGGAAACGAGCAACCACGTCCACGTTCGGAACTTCTGTTCAAGTTTAAATATAGATTGCCTTTTGTCTTTTTGCTCGTTTCGCGCAACAAATTGATGCTGTTCACCCAGGTGGACAGCACTGCAAAAGTGTCCACATGTTTGTGACACCTCCTTCAACAAACTGGCTTTAACTGTTTCAGCACCAAGCGCCTCAGAAGATCGCCAACTTACCATGAGATACCAAAGTACCAACACGACAAGTAAGCGACCTTCCTTTTTATTGCGGGTCGATACTCTAAGTAAACTTAGAGCACCTGACACCCTCGGAGTAGGCATCTCCTGTCACCCGAGCTCGAAGAGCCCAGGTGAGCTTGTGTTTGTTCTTGAGGAAGATGTTGCGCGCGGCATTCACGTCTCGATTCATCGTCAGATTGCACTTCTCACAGTGGAAGACCTTCTCGTACATGATCTTGCGGTTGATTCTCCCGCAGTGTGAATACGTCTTCGTCGTGTAGTGCTCATCGCACACGACCATCAGTCCGAGCCGTCTGGAGGGCGTTTGCGCTTGGTCGACTTCATCATTAGACAGCGAGATCGTTTGTGGGGATCTTGTGGTGTTTGCCGCCGCTGGCGTGACAGACACAAACCA
>JAASGT010000630.1:0-19826 GCA_023334315.1 Globisporangium alternatum
CAACACACATACTTCTTACGAAAACGAAATTAATTAACTGCACACGCGACTCGAGAGAATACTTGGCGCCTCGCTTACGCTCGACGCCACGAAACGGAAGTAAGCGGAGATGACATCACTCATTGAGCAATTCACAGCACGAGCATTGAGCAATTCATCTTAGAAGCGGCAGATAAGGTTTGTGCAAATAAAAACACCCAACTAAATTACTCAACAACTCCACATGGATTCACTCGTGCCATATGTTTAACAAGTGCGCTATTGGATACGCATACTAAAAGACATCGAGCGCATTTTATTTCTACATTCGCTTGATTCTTAGCTTTACATGGAGTCTGTCTATTCATGTGTTTAACTAAATCCTTCTGAGAGCTACATATCTTGTCGCATCTATCGCATACAAAACGATAACATCCTTGCTTTAAATGTTTCTCATAACACCATTGGCTTGAATACGTTTTAGAGCACTCCTTACATTCAAATGATGAACTAGGACCACATACATTTTCGTCACAATGTTTATCAAAGTAATGCTTCACAACAAATGCTTTACTGCACTTTGGACATTTATAGTCGCCAGTCTTACTCTCTCTACATGCGTTTTCGGTTAGATGATTTTGAATTCTTCCTAATGTTTTATAGTCTTTATCGCATGAAGAGCAAAAGTACTTATCATCCAGTTCGTAATATCCATCTTCGTGTTCTACTTTTGGCTTTGATAGATTCGCAAAATCATCAATAGTTAATAGTACCTTGTCGTTTGTTTGTGTTTTGATTATTTGATTTATATGCGTTTTCAATTGCTCTTGCTGATTCGCAACAAACTTCACTATACTCAATAAATCTATTTGATTGATTCGATACCATTCTTTGTGATAATGAAAGTTGCTCAACAAACCATGAAGTTGCTTTTCCAACGATCTACTGTCTAATGTCTTAATCGCAGCTACATAGAATTGTTGATCATCATCTAACGCATTTCCAGTATTATACCCAACCAATCTACTTTTCATATTGATAGTTTTCCCAATCTTAAACAGATTGAAGTTGTAGTATCTCTTCGAAGTAAGAATGTACACATACTCATTGTATTCAATCGGAGCATCATTAATTTTAAGAGCTTCCATCTCAAATTGAGTTGATTCCATTTCTTGCACTTTGTTCTTATACACTTGGATGGATTCGTTCAGTTTGCCCATTTCAAGCGATCGATTATGTTCAGATACTAAATTAGTATACTTCATATAATCAAGTACAAGCTCTTCCAATGCTAGAAAGTAATCTCTAATATTCTCAGCTCTTTCTGTGCGAATCATCATTAGTGATTTCTTAAATGATCTAGCGCGAATAACAAGAGTATTTATACCCGCGTCATTAACGACGCGTCTTGTAATAGTGTCAATAAACACCATGGCATAGTCTTTTCCGTCATCAAAATTTGCTTTCAATAAATCTAAATATCTACGTTTGTTATCACGATCTCTAGCATGAGAATATCCAATCCATCTCAACATGTCGTAATCAATAATGATCCAATCGTTCATATCGATTGATGCCCAAAATTTATCAATATATAACTTATCAATATCATACTTGAACGTTTGAACAAATGACATCACATTCATTATCTGTAATGGTTCAGTCGATTCATATTCTTCGCAATGATCATTGTAAGTCAATGTAAACATTTTTATAATACCGTGTTTTAGTTATTATATTGATATACGCATGCGTTAGGATCAGGTCTCTGATCCACCAATCGCGCAACTTCGCGATTGAACTGTATTTCAACATAAGCACATTTTTTTAATGTCTAAATGATATCTTGACCTTGACTGAAATCGCAAGTGGAACGCCAAACGTTTACGATAATATCATCGTTAGTGCATTCATGATAGGACTCTTTAACAAAAATAACTGTGGAGACTTGAATAACTCGGAGCGACACAATGGAAACGGGGAGTGTTTACTGGCCATCTTGTGCATTTTTTTTCATCAAGTACCTTCGCGGATAGTCACACTCCAACCAATGATACAATATCAATGTCAGTGAACAGATTGATGGTGTTACTTCCGCCATGGACAAACTCAACTCACTTCAAATATCGGACGAACAGATCCATAGGGACAACCGACACAAGCTTTGCATATCAACCATTCTCAAAGTGGACGAGTCGTCTCGTCTCAAAATTGTTCACTTCACTCAGAAAACAGAAATGGAGACAATGTCAACCAATAAATGACTTGATAAATATATTTGCTATGCTTCAGTTCAACAAATTAGTCAAACCAGTAGCGTTCGACAACAAAGAAACATGCGCGCAGGAGTCAATTCGTCCAATAAATGATTCAAGATTTAATTCAGATAAGCCAGCATTGACGATCATTACGCTCAAAACAAAAAAAGAACTAGAAGAACATCTGTATCCGCGAGTAGAATATTTTCATAAACACCAATCAACGAAAAAACACAAACTCACATCAACAAATATATTCAAGAATGATATTGATCTTGTATTCCCGAACAAGAAATTGCAAGTATACGAGTCCCATAGCAAACAGGCGACATACAACACAATCCAATACGTGTTCAAACAGTTCAGACGAGGCATATTCGTACAGATCATGAACAACGCAATAAAAACATTTGTGGCAATAGATAACTATGAGTCTGATGGATTTGAAATCATGAAACATGTCAAGTTGGATCCGAGCAAGCATAAGAGCGTTGATGATTTCATGAAAACAGTTAACGAAGAACATTATCGCCGTTTGAGATTCGTCAAGCGTAAAGAAGAATCGATATACTTCACCAATTGCTCTGTAAATCTTTGGGACAACGATACTCGCGAGACTGAGATCGTCACAGACTGGATATACACATATCAATATCATCTGCTTGTTGAACTGCTGAAAGCTCGTAAAATCAATGACATTGAATTTGTATTGAATTTTAAAGATCAAACAATGTTAATGAAAGATGGACAGTCTTCACCACATTTTCATATTCTTGGAAGCTTGACAACGCCGTTGAATAATAAATGTAAAAATTTTATCCCGATCCTCAATCTAGGCTCTCATAAGAAATTCGCAGATATCCCAATGCCAACAAGCGATGATTGGGACATTATCACAAACAAAATATTTCTTGGCCAGTGTAGAGATTCATATGTCAATGTTCGAAGTCAAATCAACGAAGATTTCGATTCGAAGATACCAACAGCTATGTTCCGGGGAGGTGCGACGGGATGCGGAACAATCATCAAAAACAATCCAAGATTAAAAGCCGCGTACTTGACAACCAAGTACTACAAACATCCTATGTATGGCATCGACAGCAAAAATGGTTTGTACCTAGATGCAAGATTAGTTTCGTTCAAAGTAAGACCAAAAAAACATTACTCGGAGAAGTATCTCACAATTATCGATCCAGATACAATGCGATTGCGAACAACCAAAAAATTACCATTGAGTACGATTTCAAACTACAAATACATATTATCCATCGAAGGAAATGTTGCGCAGTTTAGATTGTCCTTAGAGCTTTCATACAACTCAGTAATACTACTTGTGAAAAGTGATTACTACATATGGTATCAACCACTACTCAAGCCATGGACTCACTATGTTCCAATAAAATCTGATCTCTCAGATTTGATGGATAAAATTCATTGGTGTAAGACACACGACTCGAAATGCAAAGAGATTGCAAAGAATGCGAGAGCTTTCTACAATAAATATATCAATGCTGAATCAGTATTTGATTACATGGAATGTCTGCTATCAAGAGATTTATAGAGAATGTCACCTTTCATACATAGCTATGCAACGCAGTCAATGTGATTATCTGAGATATAAAAAAGAAAAGCCAACAGTTCGATCCTAGTTGTAGACGCTATCGTGATAATCCTCCTAATCATCATATTCGCCATATAGTTTTCTCATCTTAATCATAATCATAATCATAGCGATAAAAGCGATCATCGTACTCATAGCGATCATCGTAGTCATCGCAGTCATCGCAATCATCGTCGTGCTTAAAACAACGACATCTAGACATGCTGGGCGACCTATCATCGATGTTGATATCCGTTTGATTCAACATAAGATCTTCTTTCAACGCGTCCATTGACGCTAAGGATTTTGGAGGCGAATGCTGAGATGCCACTTTCGGAGCAACGATGCTTAAACGCTTCTTTGATGGGGTAAGCCTCATCATTAATTGAGTAGCTGGGCGCGGCGGCTGTGTAATTGCCGTCGGCTGTTGTTGAGGCGTCTGTTGTGGGGCATTCATGCTTGCGGTGGCTGAGGTGAAATGGCAACTGAGGTGAGCAGGCGACCGAGGCAATTGTTGAGAGCTATATTTTATGAGAGCACTTATCAATTTTAACAGGTTACTGCGACAAGGCAAAAAAAGTCAAGCAGTCATGCCCATCGTGCGGATAGCATCGAAAAGAAGATTCTCTTCAACTTCAATCGACAAGAGCAGAGCCTCACAGCGCAAGTACTCGTCAGTCGATGATACCCCAGTATCTATCTCCTGCATGAGTAAATTATAACAGTCAATCATTTGCTCAAATTGCCCCACACGAGCAGTCAATGCATTCACTTCTAACTGGAAGCGAATCCATTCACTCGCCGCAGGATACACTCGTATAGCGAGGATTGTCGAACATAGGCCATACACACCAGCATATCCCCGCAGTAACCTCAAGCTCATCATCCTTAAGTAAATCCATCGTATGATATGGAACCCTATAATATAGGGCAAAGGGATGCTGAGAAGCGCTGAGAACAAGGAATTCGTGGAAAAAGGCATAACTGTATAATTATGCTATAATTCTTTCAATTTTGCGTAAAATTGCATTTACCTCCAGTGGCACTAAGCTCCCTCTGAAGTATATCCATCGTATTATGTAGAACCCTATAATATAGGGCAGAGGGACGCTGAGAATCGCTGAGAACAAGGAATCCGTGGAATACGACATAACTGTATAATTATGCTATAATTCTTTCAATTTTGCGTAAAATTGCACTATTTGAGCATAAATATACAATTGGGCATAAATACACAATCGGGGCTAATAATGACATCTGGCATCAAATACTTCGTGAACTACTGGAATGTTGATAGACTTCAGTATGCCTTGAATGCGCAAAATACGTTTCGAAAGCAATCACTCAACACTGTTCAGCCTGAAACTAATAATAGGACATTTCCATCACTCCTAAATAACGCTTTTGATATAACTATTAATCAAGCCAATGGTATGCATATGTCATCTCATGCGATGGATTTGATTCTTAGTGAAAACATATTTCCGACGTTTAGCTCTACCATCGAAAAGTACGGGGTTCCTTTGTTAACTGACAGCGATAATATTGCGGAATATAAAGAGCAACATGCTCAGATCATGAGCAAACATGTTATCATCGTAATCGATCCTGCTGATCTGGGTAGTAAGTTAGCAGTTTCAGTTGAATTGTTACAAAGGGCAGAGCTTGACTTCTACGATAAGACATTTCGTAGAATGTATGGCAATACTACAATTGGATCTATTATCGGACCCTTCTGGACGTACGTGGTAGACATATACAGTGGTACCTGTTACAAAGACAAAGTTGATCCGAACGTCAGTTTGCTCACGATCAATGAAATCTTAGATTTCTATACCGACGCAGACGGGACTGTGAGATTTAAAAGATTCTCTACGATCAAGGATATTGTGGTTAACTGCTTCGCTCATCTTAACCGCAAGACATCGTACGCGAGTAATAGCTGGGACCGATATCGGATGGTGAGACTAGGGTAAAAGTCTGGTTCGCGAGAAGACATTGAGACTAGTGATCTTTTTTTATTAGCAGTTCTTTTCCTCGAGCCTATATAGAACCCTAGATTTGTTATAATGAGCGACTGTATCATTTCGCAGATGATGGCGTATGGAAGGCAACACTTCTTACTTGTGATTGCTATAGCAGTTATCATTACACACTTTGTTGATAAACGTATGTATAAACGTACGCACCGTCACACCAAGTGTGCTTTTGTTAACCGAAGTCCATATGGATACAAATACGAAACAGACACAATGACATTTATGTCCAACATCGACCGTAAACTCGCGCGTGATACACTAATCGCTTTAATGAAGAAAGAAGGCAAGACGTACACCATTGAACAAATTGCGCACATCTCCGATTCGTTCTTACTTCAGATTCTTGAAGTAGATGATGAGTTCGTTGACTACGATGGTCTCGCGGCACTGAAGGCCAAGTTTGATATTCTAGTATCCCCAAATTATAAAACCGCATACACATTAGCCTACGCGGCTTCCCAGAGTGATAGAAAACTAAAATCGGACGTTGACCGAAAGATGCTTTATGATATCATTGCCAAATACTTCCAACAAACTACCCAGAACGTAAATGTTCCGATATTGCAATTATGGCCAGATGCGTTATTGATCCAAACGTTCCTGACTCTACAGCTCCCTAATACAAAGAGTTTCACTACAGTGGTTGCAAAGACTGATTAATGAACTTTAAATTGATTCATTATATTATAAATATACCAAACCAGGAAACATGTCATCGAGTACCGTCTTCAACCGTCTCACCTCTATGCTTCCTATCGAAGATCAAGAGCTCTACGATATGTACCAAACCGCGCTTCGTACGTTTTGGACACATGATGAAATTGATCTATCCAACGATGTTAGCCAATGGAATGAAAAACTTAGTGACGGCGAGCGCGACTTCTTAAGTCATGTGCTTGGTTTCTTTGTTCAATCAGATCAATTGGTTAATATCAATCTTGGGGATCGCTTCTTGAAGGATATTGAAACTATTCCTGACAAATACCGCAAGTATTGCAGATTGTTCTACAATGCTCAAATGATGATTGAAGACATTCATACATTGTCATATGAAACCATGCTAAATGAGTTCATTACAAATCCGAGTATCAACAAGCACTTCAAACAATCTATTGCCAATATTCCCGCGATTGCTAAGAAGGCTAACTGGGCAGCGCAATATATCAATGACAACGAAAGTGACTTTCCAATCCGACTCATTGCATTTGCAATCTTAGAAGGTATTTTCTTCAGTGGTAGCTTTTGCTCTATCTTTTGGATCGAACAAAAAAATGTACTTCAAGGTCTCGTCCAGTATAATAAGTTCATTTCCCGTGACGAGAACTTACACTATGAATTTGCGCTAACCCTCTTTCGCAAGCTCCGAGATGACTCTGAAGTAATGTTTTCTGCCAACCCTGAAACGATCGTTCAAATGATCAAAGGTGCTGTTGATATTGAAATTGAATTTATCAACCACAGCATTCCATGCGCTATGATTGGTATGAATTCAGATTTAATGTCGCAGTATATCAAATATGTCGCCGATAGATTACTTATTGATATTCAAATGAACCCCATTTACAAAGTGCCAAATCCTTTCAGCTTCATGGTTGCCCTCGGCGTTCCTGACAGATCCAACTTCTTTGAAGTTCATGAGAGTTTATACTCTAAGCCTATTGTCAGCGGTATTGATTATGATTCTGATGCATCGGACTTCTAATCTCAGAACAGTACATCAACTAATTTTTTTTATTCTTCATAGATCATATGATCAATATAGAACCGCCATGCGTTCACTAACTATTTTCAGTTTGCTAGTTGGCCAAGTTGCAAGCCACAGTTGGGTTGAATGCGTTGATTATAATCCAGTATCGTTTGACTATCAAACACTTGGCAAGTACGATAGATCGCGATGCAGCGGCTATCCACGTGGATTCAAAAATCAATATGACAAAGGATTTGGTATAGATACTGGTTATAATTGGGTACATGCTGATTGTAGCAGGGATCCATTCAAACAAAGTGACTATAATGAACAAATCCCTATGGCGAAATACCGACCCGGTCAAAACATTTACATCAGTCACCCTGCGAAGAATCACGTTGCCGACACTTGTACGAATAGGTTTATTCCATCAACTAAAATGTCACTTCAAATGAGTAGTCGACAGAATGTAGACTTGTTTGACGTGAGTTTGACTTTGATTGGCGAGCGTCATGTTTTTGGACAAATTGATCACCTTGAATATCAACGATGTTTCGATTTCTGTGCAGACACAGATAAATCGCATTGTTTGACAGGCTGGGTTCTCCCGAATAACATTCCCGACGGCATGTATAGTTTTATCTGGATTTGGGAGTTTAATGAAAAAGATATTTACGCAAACTGTTTTGATGCATTCATTAGTTCTAATGGATCACAATCCAGTTCTTCCGGGTCGCAGTCAAGTTCTTCCGGATCATTTGATGATATTCAGGTACCGAGTGTAACACCCACGGGTATGCCAACGCCAGCGCCAACCGTTCCACCAACAGACTCGCCTCGCGACAGTTCAAATAACGGTAGCGTTGAACCACAAGCTACACCGCAACCTACGCCTGAAGCAACGCCCCAACCTACTCCACAACCTACACCGCAACCTACTCCAGAAGCAACGCCTGAAGCAACGCCTGAAGCAATGTCACAAGTAGTTTCAGGTGCTTCTTCAATTAAAAGCCCATTCGCGTACGTTGGGACATATATCATGAATATCACTGGTTCATTCAATATCAGTATTTCTGATTTGCTCAATTGATCTATGCTATAAACAATATAGAAAGATGTCGGGGTTGCAGCTTTCCGACGAGCAACTTGCCGATGAGCAGCTTGCGGTAGTTTATTACCATGGAGCACATCCACTTTGGGTTATTCTAAAAGAGGCATACACCTTGAATATCACTAGCACATTCAATACGAGTATTGTCGAGCTGCTCATTTAATATATGACATGAATAATATAGAAAGATGTCGGAGTCGCAGCTTTCCGACGAACAGCTTGCAGTAGTTTATTACCATGGAGCATATCCACTTTGGGCTTATCTAAAAGAGACATTCGGAATCAATATCACCGAGGTATGTCCCCGTGTAGCTAAAGATGAGCCTATTCTAAAGACAGCGTGCGGACAACTGGTTCCTCGCGTAGTTGACAATACCTATGACATTAAACTTGATTCCATTTTCAATAATGATATCATTTTCCTGATCAATAGTATCAATGTAGTGTTTGAGTCGCTTAAATCGGGCGTTGAGAAGGATGGCGTGAAGATTCTTGAATCGTTTCAGTTTAAGCTAGATTCAAATCAAAATATGTACTTAGCTAGCATTGAAAACAACGAGGCAGTTAGTAGAAAAGTGATCGCGATTATGAAGATTGACTGAGTCACCGTTCCAGCCTTTGATATATTTTTTTTTTAAATATGTAGCGATGCACTCACTCGAAGAAAGAAAAATATGTTGCCGACTTCGGACACAAGGTCTCCCTTTGACCGTGATTGCAACCGCATTGAACGTATGTAAGCGAACCGTTCAACGTTGGTTGAAGAGCAAGCTAATGGTTTCACACCCATTGAATCGATCGCATTTGAGGAAATTGGATGAGATGCAGCGAGAGAAAATGGCGACTCACGCTCTTTTTTTGTTCCAAACCACAGTGGGATGACAAGTAAAGAACGCCAGTGCTTTCTGTAAGCCCATCACACATATTGTTTGCACTTGAGCACTCAAAGATTAAGATGACAATGATTGGCCATCGACACTGAGATGAACACTTTCGACAAGCGTCTGCCATCTCTCATTCTTCAATTTCGTCTCTCGAAGAACGATGAAGTCGGCCAACAAGCGCAAACGCAAACGCAAGTCGGACAACCCGGACACGGACTACGGCAGCGACTCGGACTTTGAAGACGTCGTGCAACAACTCCCAAATCTACGTCTGCGTACAACGAATCAACCGCGTTCGCCCGCAGTTGATGAAATCGTCTCAGTGCTCGACCGCGAAGGAGAAGACTCACCCGCTGCAATCGTCGAAGAAAAGCCGAAGAGACGACGTCCGGACGTGACAGCTCGACGCGTTGCGAATGCTGAGACGACCGTCTCTGTCGTCAAGACCACACTCAACTCGTTTTGCGATGATGCGGGAAAAGCGCTTCCATGGGAGAGCGTGCTCCAAGACATGAACAAGGCCGTGCTGGAAGCGTACGTGCTCGCGAACATCCACGTCGTCCGACTGTGTCAAGCGAATCTTCCCATCGAACCTCTGAATCAGAACTTCTTCCATCGTTGTGTGTCGGCAGTCACGTCTGGTATACGAGAGTCTCAAGATTGTGAACAACTGAAGCAGTCCGTCGCGTTATACAACGAGTGGCGTGGTACAGATGTCAATCGAGCGGACATCAAGTACATTGGACGCGGCTGGCAACACAACGCGGCCAAGATGATGGCTACAAACGCGAAGAATGCAGTCAACCTCAACTTCTATCGACGGTTCCACAAGTATCTCAAGCGTCAGTATGACCTTGACGGACGACAAGCGTACACAATGTTGAAGAGCATTCTCGATCCCGTGTACGTTGGAGAGGATCCGGTCGTGGTGGCGTGGCGCGATCGTATTGAACGGAAACCCAACGGCACTCTCGACAGTCAGCCTCATCTTCTCCTTCCATTGACATACATGTTCCTGTCCGACATTGAAGAGAGAAATCAAGAGAATCAGACGACACCCGACTACGTGGAGATTCGATCGTTCAGTCTGCTTCCGTACAAGCGTGGGTTTGAGTGCAGTCATTTCAAGATGTGCAACCTCGGTCTCCGGGCGATATTGAAGCGAGCGGGAGTGGATGTTCCGGACGAAGGACCCAAGTGGAACGAAGTGGCGGACAATTGGTGGCGTGTTCTCTTCCACATCGGCAAGTTCGAGACTGCGAATCGGAAGTTTGCAGACGAGATCGTGACGGACGGCAAATCAGTCAGTATCGTGATGCGCAAGTCGAAGCGAGAGATTGGACCAGCTCCTGCGTTGATGAAGGAAGATTACGACGTGATATGGGGACTCGATCCAGGCCGGACGGATCTCTTCGTGGCCACCAATCAAGAGGGAGTGAAGATCAAGTGTTCGTCACGTGAGTTTTACGAAGATGCAAGATACAAGAAGCGCAATCAGAAGATCAAGATCTGGCAGGAGAACCGTCCGGACGTCTTAGAAGCTACTCGCAACATGCCGACGAAGAAGACCGCATCGCTCGAACGACTGAAGCAGTACGTCGAGTTTATGACTCCACGAATGGATCTCCTTTTGCAGTTCGCGATGGTCAAGCCGTTCCGCAAACTGAAGCTCCGCAGCTTTATTTTTGCACAAAAAAAGCTGAAGGAGTTATGTCTGAAGCTGACCGCGCAAGCAGGACCAAGGACGATCGTGGGCTTTGGTGACTGGAGCAATCAAGACATCGGCGGTCTGATCAAGAAGTGTCCGGCGGGTCCAGTGAAGCCGTTGGAACGCATGCTTCGGAAGTACTGTCGAGTGGAGTCGATCGACGAGTTCAGGACAAGCAAGTTGCATAACGACTGCTACCAGCCTCTTGTTCATCAATACTCCAAGCGCAAGTGTCGAGACGGGAACGAAAGAACACTCAAGGTTCATGGTGTACTCCATTGCAAGAACAATGGCTGTCACGGTATGACTGTGAACCGAGATGTGAACGCGTCCAAGAACATGCTGCTACTTCTCCAACGCAAGCTCCAGAGCAGAGAACGACCTCCAGAGTTCTGTCGAGCGAGAACGTAGCAAAAAACAACAAGTGTCCACAAGTGCCGCATTGCAGCAATGTGATGTGGAGGCTCGTAGCATCCTATAGGACAGCCTGCTCAGGCATTGTTGCGGGATCGTCGAGAAGTAAAAGATAGGTAGTCATTTTAGTTTTTCAAAGGTGACATTCTCGATGAATTTGCTAATAACCATCGTTTGAACCACAGTTGGGATCTTCTGAGACAGATAAAACTGAACCCTGTGGCTAATATATATACCATCGGGCGTAAAACAACTTTTCAGTGATTAATATACTCGCTACCCCCCACCAAGACCATGGCCAAAGCGACTTCCCCAGTTTCCGTCAAGTATGATATTTCGTTCCCTGAGAGCGAAGTCTCACGCGTCTCGTTTTACTTGATGGGCAGTGAAGACCATGCCAAGGCCTCGAATTGTAATATCATCTCAAAGGATCTATTCAGCAATGACCGTCCTCTTGACCAGGGCATCTACTCGCTGAGTATGGGCACAACGTCATACAGCTATCGTTGTAAGACGTGCCAAAACACTCGTGACAAGTGTCCTGGTCACTTTGGAACAATTCAACTTCGCTATCCTGTAGCGAATCCGCTGTTCCGCGGGGAAGTGCTCCGCTGGCTTCGTCAAGTGTGTTACAGCTGTGGCTCTGCTCTTGGTAAGATTGCAGACGACGGTACCTTTCGGGCGTCTTCGTCGAATAAAACGGTTATATGTAGTAACTGCAACAACGAACAGCCAACATTCCTGAAAGATCCAAGAGAGCCTTTGTTTTTGTTGAAGCGCTTAGCTTCAGGGGATGAAGTTCGGGTTTACAATGATGAGATTGAATCCATTTTCTCTCGCGTGAGTAAAGATGTTGCTTCTCGGATCAGCGGTGGGAAGTATCATCCGTCTTCATTGGTCTTACGCACAGTCTCGGCTATTCCAAATAATGCCCGACCCGATGTGCGCAAGCTAAAATCTGCAACGCGATCAAACAACAATGATACAACTACTTTTATCAAGAATGTAGTATCCACTAATGAAACAATTCCGCTGCTGTTGACGGACGAGGAGAAAGCTACAAGTGAAAACTTGTTGAATCTTCTTGAGATTACATACAGCAATATGGTTCGGGATCCTTCGGGAACTGCCGCATCAAGTAGGATTGTTGGAGGTAATGGACAAGCGCTAACCAGTCTTGGAGCCCGCCTTCGTGGCAAGGAAGGACGTATCAGAGGAAACCTTGAAGGAAAGCGATTTCAACATGGAGGTCGTTCAGTTATCTGCGGAGACAATTTCATTGATATTGACGAAGTAGGTATTCCAATTTCTATCGCGAGGGTACTGCAAGTTCCAGAGATTGTTCGTCCATACAATATCGATCGACTCATGACTTTCTTCTTGAACAAGAACGCTACTTATCCTGGATGCACCAAATTGGTTAAAGGTGATACTGGAGCAACATACCACATTGCTTCCATGAAGAACAATATCAAACTTGAATATGGCGACATCATCTACCGTGATTTAGTTGACGGCGATAATGTCGCTATGAACAGAGCGCCATCACTATTGTACAGTGCTATCTCTGGTCATCGAGCACGTATTCTTGGTAATGGAGACACATTCCGATTGTCTGTGAATGTCGCTGATACATTGTACGGTGGTGATTTTGATGGCGATGCCATGAGCCTCTATCTTCCACATAGCCTTATTACACGAAATGAATGTGGAATGCTTAGCAATCTCAAGCGCTGGTTTATCTCATTGAAAGATCGGTCGCCCGCAATGGGAGTTTATCACGACAATGCGATTGGTATGTCCGAGCTCACACACAATCACACGAAAGTGGACAGGTATCAAGCTATGCAGTTACTGAGTCAAGTAAAGTATGGTTCATACCTGCACCACTTCAAAGAACTAGATTCTACAAAGAGCGTGTTTTCGGGAAGGGACATCATATCGCTTCTTCTCCCAGAGATTAACTTTTCAAAGAAAGCCGCCTTCTACAAGCCAGAATACTCTGGGTTCATCGATTACAAGAAAGATGAGACTCATGTGGTCATTGAGCGAGGCGTAATTAAAAGCGGTGTATTGGATAAAAAGTCTATTGGCCAAGGAGTCAATGACAGCTTGTTCCATAACGTGTACAACGAGTATGGCGTGGACACCGCGATGGACTTGCTATACAATATGCAACAAGTGTCCACACAGTTTATGCTGGCTACTGGATACACAATCAACTACGACGATTTTGCTATTGATAAAAAGACACTCAAGAACATTAATGACGTCACCGCTTCTATCATCCACCAGTCAAATCAATTGACTAAGAAGTATAGAGCGGGGCTAATCACGCCGCCGATTGGTATGACTGTGGAAGAGTTCTATGAACAAGAGCAAATGAACATTCTAAGTCCCGGGGATGAGTTCACCGAAGTGGTGATGTCCAGTCTTGACCATGATCGTAATAATCTTGCGAAATTGGTTGCGTCTGGCACCAAGGGAAAGCCAACGAATATTCTTCAGATCAGTTCTTCTATTGGTCAGATGAGCATCAAGGGTAAGCGCATGCGTAAAGTATTTGACTTTCAACGTGCACTACCATATGCACGTCGGTTCCACGATGAGCCAGAAGCAGTCGGATTTATCGCTGATTCATTCGTTACGGGAGTATCCTTCATGTCAGCCATTGCCCAGCAACAAGATGGTCGTAATGGTATTACAACAAAAGCGCTATCTACAGGTATCACCGGATATCATAACCGCAAAGCTAACAAAGCACTTGAAGCGGTCATTATTGACAACCATCGACGCACAGTGAAATACGACTTTGTGCTTCAACAACTATACGGGGATGATGGAGTTGATATTCGCAAAGCGGCGTATGTTGATTTTGGAATCATGCTTGCGAGCAATCAGGCGTTTGACGAATTGTTTAAAGTGGATGATAAAGTACTTCCAGCCACAATGCGCAACAAAACTATGAGAAAGGTTCTGGATGATATGTACGAGTATGCGATTTTCGCTAGAAGCACTTATCGCAATGGATACACTCGGATTGAATCTTGCAACTTCAAGGATACGCTTATGTCCAACCAACAAGTGCTACCGGTTAACCCTTTGAAGGTTCTTGAAAACGTCGCTTATTACCACCAGGAGTACATTCGCACAGTTGATGAGCCATTAAGTCCAATCGATTGGAGAGATACTATCAAGTCACTGAAGCAAAGACTTCAGTACACTCACTTTAATGAGTTGTGTGAAAAGTCCAAAAGAGTACTTCCAGAACATATTGTCAAATCATTCACTTTGATGAACATTGGCATTGATATCGGTCTTGCGTACAAGCGCATTCTTGATAACAAGATCGACGCTAAACTGATGACACTTATCTCAGATCGTATCGTATCTGCGTATAAGAAATCATTGATTGAATACGGCACTTCAATGGGTATGCTCGCATCCGAATGTACTTCAGAAAGTATGACTCAGCGCATTCTTGATTCGATTCACGCGTCAGGAGCTTCCAAATCGAACTTCTTGACTCGTATCAAAGAAGTATATGGAGCTAAGAGTACCGATCAACTCGGAGACCCATACATGGACGTGTTCATCAAAGATGAATTTACAAACGATATCACAACCATGCAACAAATTGCAAATGAGATTGAAATGATGAATCTGAAAACGTTTGTGTACAGAGCGCAGGTCTTCTTCGAAGAGTATGCCAAGACGAAGCATCCCGAGTATATCAATGAGTCAAAAAAAATGATTGAAAGCTTTGAGAAGCATTCAATCAATCAAACCCCACCAAGCGGATTGCTACACTGGTGTGTTCGACTTGAACTATCTCATACTATTTTGATTGAAAAGAATATGCAAGTGAGCATTATCTACCGAAAGCTCTTGGAGCATTACCCGCAGCTATTCATCGTCTACAATGATGATAACTCGGATAGTATTGTAATGCGTATCTACTTTCACAAAGATATGTTCAAGCGCGATACTTCAATTGACCAATATGTCATCCATGAGTTCTTGCACTCAAAGCTGCTCAAGATTGTTATTCGAGGAATCGATGGCATTGTGTCTGCATCTGTGCTGAAAGAGTTTGTCCCTCGCACAGTAGAGCAAGAGGATGGTTCAATGAACGTGATCCGCAATCACATCATTCGTACACAAGGAACAAATCTCACTGATATCATTAATCATCGGGCAGTTGATATCACAAAGACTTCATCAAACAGTATCTTGGAGATTCAAGAGCTGTACGGCATTCACGCTGCCCGAATGAAACTGATTCAGTGTCTTCGCGAGATGAGTGGTACCGATATCAATGTCAAACACTATACATTGATCGCGGATACACTTACGTACAATGGGTATGTCAGCAACATTGAACGAGGTGGTGTGCAAGAGAGTAATCCCGGTAACGCTTTGCTAAGCATGAGCTACAGTCATCCAATCCAGTGCATCGCAGAGGCCGGAATCTCCGGCGACGAGAGCGTGGTACATTCAAATATCAGCAGCTCATTAATGATGGGCAGCACGCCGAACATCGGATCAAACTACAATGGAATCATGATGAATGAAAGATTTGTGAAAGAGCAAACCAAGACTACATCCGATTTGATCGACATGCTCTAAATCTGCTGTAAGTAGTATTTTTTTCTAGAAATCAATAAAGACGATATCTGTAGAAGCGCCTCCGGTTACTGCGGGTTGCTCTACGTATTGCTCTGTCTCCGTATGACAATAGTTCGATTGATATAGCGTGATTTGGTGCTTGGTGAATGTAGCTTTTTCATTTAGTTGATATGGATATTTTGTTTTCAATTCACCTAATAGAGCATCAATTCGAATGGCAAATTCATAGCTACTCAGAGTATCCATTTTTACGTAGTGGTAGCAGTATCGTGCAATCTCGATTCTTTTATAATATGTTGAAGATATTTCAGTTGATGTTTAATGCACAAGAGGTGGTTTCGATGTAACCTACCCATTTTTTCGTCGATTACATCGGTTGTTGCTCTGATATAATGATAGTATGAAGCGTAGTGTAGGAAGAAAATGTAATAGTGTAGGTAATAGTTCTGTGGAATCATTCTACACATTTTCATGAATTTGCTAAGCTGGGACATGCTAACATGGCTATACTGCTGATCTCTGATCAAATCCATAAACACCAACATTGGCATTTTGGTTTCTTTGCGATTTATGTGAAGCTTTTCCAACTTCTTGATTGATCTGACTATCTTTCTTACTTTCGATCTTGCTATGTCCTCTAATGTTACTGGATTGTCTAACTCACTCAAGTCAATGCTACCTGGTCCTTTTGAAGAGGCATCTGACAAACAGATACTATCTGTCGAATCTATATCGAAGTGCTCAAGATCTTCAAATGAGCACACGCGCATGCCCGTGGCATGCACCATACGTTTACGTAAAGTGTCAAACATTAGTTCTTGAATATATTGGCTGATTTAGTCTGTTCTCTATATATGAACGTTCAAAAGTCGTTCAGTCATTAAACAAGCTAGTGATTCTTGTGCGTTATATAATATAACGCATACATAGAACACTATGGGTGGACCACCAATCACTCTATTGAAACCAGGATCTTTGGTCGCCCGTATGGGTGAGAAGCAATCAGATCTTGATGAACAACTGCCAATTAATTATATTATGAATTGGTTTGCGGGTAAGCTGGAGTTAAAATCCGCTTCCAGTATGAGTGACAGGGTGGTCATTTTGCTCTCTAAGACCGGCAGCGGCAAGTCCACAGCTATCGCACCCAATCTCTACCTAAGGTTCTTCCATAAGTATCGCAAGCATATTGTAATCACTCAACCGAGGGTGTTGACGACAATGGAGATCCCAAAAGACATTGGGGATATTGATGCATATAAACACGTCAACAAGAACGGATTATCAATTGAGTTATATCGAAACCTAGGCTACCAGACGCAAGAGTTCGTACGTAAGACAAAAGAGAAAGGTATTTTGTTTTCAACCACAGGCATTTTGCTTCAGTTCCTTAAGACTATGAGTGACGCGCAGTTTATCAAGAAATATAAATTTGTCATCATTGATGAAGCGCATGACAGATCACTCGATGTGGATCTTGTGTTGTTGTTGATGAAGAGGCTTATCAAACGCAATCTTTCAAAGGATCCTCCATTCCTAATTTTAATGAGCGCAACATTGAACGTTGGTCAATACAGCGCATACTTTAATACCAAAACTATATTCGAAGTGGATGGTCAGTCTAAACCGATTGAAGTCATTTATCCGTCGATCAACGTTGATAATATATTTGCAAAGACATGTGAGATTATCAAGTATATTGAGCAATATGAAGTGGAGAAGCCATCTGCTGTATTGGAAAAAGGTATTCGTGATGTAATCGTGTTTATGCCGTCATTACCGCCCATCAAGAGAATGGTATCATCTTTGTTAAAAATGAATACATCGTTGACCAAGAAGATTCTTCCAATCAGTATTACATCCGCAGACATTAACGGGGGTTCTGAAAACTACCGCATGATGCTTGCGGATATTCATCGTCTCAAAGTTGAAGTGGATGGCAAACAAGTCCCTGCGTATAGACGAGTTATTGTTTCAACCAATGTAGCAGAAACAGGTCTTACATTAGAGTCGTTGAGATATTGTATTGACACTGCGCTGCAATTCACAAACGAATTCAATCATCGACATGGGTTGAATGTACTGATGACTAAACCAACAACATCTAGCATGTCACTTCAGCGAAAAGGCAGAGTAGGACGCAAGCATCCAGGCATCTTTTTCCCTTTATTTACTGAAGATACGTTTAATCATATGATAGTTGATAACACACCAAGCATAATGGTTGAGGATATGACTTCGCACTTGCTTGCTCTGATATCCAGTGAATATTCATCTTCCCTAGATAAGATTCCAGCGTATGAAATGCTTACCCCTCCATCCGATGACAGCGTCAACTATTCGCTTGAAAGACTATTTACGCTTGGGGCTATTGATGCGCAAGGAGGCATTACTAAGCTAGGTACTATGATGAATGCATTTCGTAAGATTAGTATTGATTCGTGTAAGATGATTCTGAGCGGACTGGTTTATGGCGCTTCTATCAAAGAGCTGGTTTGCCTCGCTTGTTTAATGAATATGCGTAAGTCAGATTTGATCTTAGATAAAAGAGACACTGGAATAACGCCATATGACGCTGGTTTGATCTTTGACGAAGTCTATCAGATAAACAGCACATTCGCTCAAAACAAATGCGATACAGCCAACTTCAATAGACTGAAAGCTAAACTACTTGTTGGCTGTGAGATGCTTGAGCTACTATTGATTTATCAAAGATTTACATCAAAAGCGTCTACTCTATCCGCGAGTCAACATCAGGAATGGGCCCTCAGCAAAGGTTTAAACTATTATGGCCTGTGCAAAGTAACTGAAGCAATAGACGAAATTTATTGGCAGATGCTGGATCAATTGCGAATCAATCCGCTGAGCAATGCAACTGAACATGACGAGCTATACCAAACGATCAAACGAAGCGAGGAGATGAACAACAACGAGCTAGTTGATTCTGTGATCAAACTAAAGAAATGCATTTACGAAGGATACAAAAACAATCTTCTCGTCTGGAATGAGAAAGACAATTCATTCAAAACGCTATCTGGTTTAAACGTTATAGTTAGTAGCAAAGTAGTCAGTCGATTGAGTTATCAAAAGATTGGAGCTTCGTTTGAACAAAACTGTCCGCGAATATTGATCTACAAAGAACTCATGTCCAAGCAAGACATGTCTGGAAAGTTTGTATATGAAGCTTCACTGATCTCTATCATGGATGGCTTTGTTCACGTGGATGTTGAATTCACTTCAACGTAAATACGAGATTTGAATTCGCCGATATCAAACGACGCGCTTGTTTGTGCTCTCAGAGGGATTTGAAAAACGTGCCAAATTGAACGATTGATCATATAGATATACAAACAATAGTTCCATCAGACGCAACCCCAAGACCAGCACAATCATGAGCAACCCTAACAAGATCGTTATCACTACTCCCCAAATCATTGAAGCACATGCCGCTCACGGCAATGACTTTGTGATTATTAACTTTGAGTCTTGTCGCAAGTACAAAAACTTTGCTCAATAC
>JAASGT010000631.1:0-19822 GCA_023334315.1 Globisporangium alternatum
GCTGATGGCACGCGCACTCAAACGACTGAGAAGGTCAAGGTCGTGGTGCTGGGCGCCACTGGTGTCGGCAAGACGACGCTCTTCCGGCGGCTCATGGACGACCACGCGGCTCGTGGCGATGACGCTCCGTCTACGTCAGGTATGCGTCTCATTCGCAATTAACATGGGAACCATGAGTTTGTTACATCGACGAGTTTGCCGTGGTGTACAATGCCATGCAGTGACCATCGATGCGAAACTCGTGCACCTCGAAGGGTTCCCTCAAGTCGTCATTGAGGTGTGTCTCGTCCTACTGTTTGGTGTCACATCGTGCACGTAACCCACCAAGACACTGGTTGATTCACCACAATGTTGCACATGTGCGGGATGTGCCGTCGCAGCTCTACACTGGTAAGGTGATGCTCGAGTGCCACATCACCGACACCCAGGGTCTCGTGCTCGTGTACAGTCTCGAGAGCACGCACTGCGATCGCTCGTGCGCGAGTATTTTTGAGCACTCGGCGGATCCTGCAGACGAAGAGCTCAAGTTGAAGCTTGAAACTAAACCAAGCCGAACAGCTAAACGTGGTGTGGTCCACATGTTCAACTTTCTCGGGTCCGATCTGCGAGCGTACGCGCGCGGGATCTTCTACGACACACACCTGGCACCGACACCATCACAGCAGAGAGCGTCTGCTGGAGCAAGCACGATCTGCGAGCGTACGCGCGGGAACAAGCATTTGCGCAACTCCATCGTCAGCCACAAGATCAGCAGCTCCGCGACACCCGCCACGTCCGCCAGCACCCACTGGTCGCTCATTCTCCAACTGCCACTCGCCTGCTCAACTGCCGCATCTCATCACCACCCTCCGCTCGACGATGCTCGCCAGTGCCAGACGCGGACTTCTGCTCACTCGCACAATGGCCTCGCCTTCCTCATCGAACTCTATGACCCGCGCGGCGGTGGCGCAGTTCCACTCGGAGGTGCGCAAGACCGACCTCATCTGCACGCAGGGCTTTGTCAACGGCAAGTGGATCGACGCGCACGCGGACAAGCACTACTCTGTCATTGGTACGTTCGCATGCGCATTGGATGTCGATCGATATATGTGTGTGCATACATGGCGCTAATTCAACGTGTGTATCGCATGATAGACCCTGCGACGGACCAGGAGATCGCGCGCGTGGCCGACATGAACGGCAAAGACACTCACGAGGCGATCCAGGCGGCGCTCGAGGCGCAGCGCAAGTGGAAGAAGACTACGCCGGTCGTACGCTCGAACTTGCTCAAGAAGTGGCATGCAGCCATCTGCGAGCACACGGACGACCTCGCGATCATCGCGTCGGCCGAGAGCGGCAAGCCGCTACAGGAGGCCAAGGGCGAAGTCGCCTACGCTGCCGGTTTCATCGACTATTACGCGCACGAGATCATGCACTCGGCAGGTTTTGTCGTGCCGCCATCGGCCAAGGGCCAGCAGATCATCGCGGTGAAGGAACCCGTGGGCGTCTGCGGCATCATCACGCCGTGGAACTTCCCGCTGGCGATGATCACGCGCAAGCTCGGTCCGTGCCTTGCGGCCGGCTGCACGGCCGTCGTGAAGCCTGCCTCTGAGACACCGCTCTCAGCGCTCGCGCTTGCGAAGCTCGCGCAGGAAGCCGGCATCCCGTCGGGTGTGATCAACATCGTGACGTCTGCACACGGCAACGCCGCGGAGGTCGGCGAAGCGCTCTCGACGAGCAACGACGTGCGTAAGATCTCGTTCACGGGCTCTACGCGCGTGGGCAAGATCCTAATGCAGCAGTCGGCTTCGAACATCAAGCGACTGTCGCTCGAATTGGGCGGCAACGCACCGTTCATCGTCTTTGAAGATGCGGACGTGGACGCGGCCGTGGACGGCCTGATGGCCTCCAAGTTCCGCAACACGGGCCAGACGTGCGTGTGTAGCAACCGCGTGTTCATTCACGAGGCGATCTACAAGAAATTCTCGGAGAAGTTCGTCGCGCGCGTGCAGCAGCTCAAGATGGGGCGACCGCGCGACAGCGGTACGCAGCTGGGTCCGTTGATCGGTCCTGCGGCGTTCCAGAAGACCTCGGAGCTCGTGGAAGACGCGCTGTCGAAGGGCGCGGTGGCGCTCACGGGCGGCAAGCCGAGCTCGCAGGGCAAGAACTTTTACGAAGCGACACTGCTGACGGGTGTGAACGACTCGATGCGCGTGTGGCATGAAGAGATCTTTGGCCCCGTGGTGCCGATTTTCAAGTTCTCCACGGAAGAAGAGGTGATCGAGAGTGCCAACTGCACGGAAGCTGGACTCGCGGGCTACTTTTACACGCAGAACCTGAAGCGCGTGTGGCGTGTGGCGGCCGCGCTCGAGTGCGGCATGGTCGGCGTGAACACGGGCCTGATCTCGAATGTGCAGGCGCCGTTCGGCGGCGTGAAGCAGTCGGGAATGGGCCGCGAGGGCTCGCCGCTCGGTATGGACGAGTATACGGAGACGAAGCTCGTGTGCATGGGCGGCTTGGAGTAAAGAAGAGAAAGAGTCGTGTGGTAATTAGTTGGCCGACTTGCCTGGTAGGTAGAACTTAGGAGCCATTGCATTGTTCTGTGTGAATTAACAGAGCGTTTCAACGTATCATGGTGCTTGAGATGGATGGATTGCTGTGGGGCTTCGTGTCCACGATACAAACATTATCGACTGGCTACGTCCGGCCGTGTTGCTTGTTTCCTCGATACTGTGCTACGAGCGCTGTTGCGACCTTTGCCGTTTCATCATGTCGAGATGCATGGTTGATCGGTCTCATTGCTGCCAGCGAGCTCGAAAAGAAAGCGCCTTGATCAGCACTTGATTGCGAAATTGGAGTTGGCGGGGACTTGTGATAACTCGAATTCACGAACTTGCTCATTTCGAACGAATTGGCTGTGGAGCTCATGAGTCACGCACAGCTCAGAAGCCGGCAGAGATTGTGGTGTGACTGCTCGACTTCGCTGCGAGCACTATGATCGCCGGGACGACGCTTCTTGCAGCTCCTTCTTCTTCCGTTTGCTTCCGAACTTTGACATGCTTTCCTGAAGCTTTCTCCAAAAGGAGCCTTTGCTTCGCTCTTTCGGGCGCCCAGGAGACTCAGTGTCGCTACCAAACAGTTGCTGGCGACGAGCGTCGCCGGGGGAGGCTGTCCAGCTCTGCGGGGAGTAACAGTAGTCTTCCAACAATTTGTCACTGTAGAAGCAGCGTTTCTAAAGAGCATGCATGTCACAACGAGCACACTCTGTGAGCAAGCGAAGCAATCCCAAGAAACCAAATTCAGCACAAACACATACAGCTTCAAAGTGCTCGTAGACCATGTGCACTGGCAGTCCTAAGACGTTTGCCAGCCCAAGCTGAAGGCTGCATTCACACAAGTAAGCACAGTAAGTACAACTTCGATTGCCATGTCGAGAAGAGAAGAAAAACCACGAAACGCACCTCATTTGCACCGACTCAATCGATATTTGGCGTCGAGAAAATGCCGGGGCGGCCTGGGAAAGAAATGAGACTCCGTAGTCCGACTGCAAAGCAAAAATGAACCTTATGTCAGCGATCTCGCATATTTAATCACAAGCAGTGGCTAGCATTTCATCCTTACCTGGGGCTGGAACGAGAATTTGACGCATCGCTCGTAAATGTGTCGATAGACGGCTTCGGCGAGCGAATCCACTTCTGCAGTGCGCTCTTCGCACAGCGACTGCTCCTCGATGAATGATGTCCACTATACAAAAAGGAGATGCATCACTGTTTAGCATACCACTCAGAATAGTAAGAGTGAAAACTGATTCTTACCTCTGCCAGCGTCTCCTCTGGTGAGTACATTGTGATAAATGGATGAGACAACAAGTCTTCTGCGGATGGGCGCTCGTCCGGATCAATACGCACACACTGTCATTTCAACAGAGCAGAACATCAGTCAGCATTCAGTTGACTCTCGCAACAGAGACACACATAAAAAATCGCACCTCTTGAACAAACGATCGGCATTCCGGAGAAAAACGATCCGCTGGCAACTCGAGAAACTTCTCATTCGCAACCTGTACGGAGCAATTAAATCAAAGCTCAGCAAGCAGTGATAACTATAAGCTGGATGATTCAATCACACAGACAGACGTACCGAGTCAACCAGCCCAAAAAATCCGTCTTGCGTCGGGAGAGGATACTTCCCAAATGCGACGGATATTAGCGCAAGTCCGAACGACCAAATGTCAGCTGCAATGCCAACAACAACAGAATGAGTAAATGACACATCGCAACCGACAAATGGTGATTCAGAGCATACCTGGATAGGAGTAATCTCCCCCACCGATTCGCTCTGGGGCCATGTAGAGTAGAGTTCCCACAAACGTCTTCGCCGAGCTCAGGTTGTCGTTCAGAGTTCGCGCAAGACCAAAATCAGAAATCTTCACCTCCCCTTGGCGATTTGTCAGCAAGTTGTGTGGTTTGATGTCTCTGTGAATCATGTTCTTCTTGTGAATGTGCGCGAGACCTCGAAGCACGCCCACAGCCAGCCGCGCCAGAATCTTTTCGTTCTGGCACCCGCCGCGTAGGACGATGTCTTGCAAAGACCCGGTGCTCATGTACTCCATCACCAGGCAGATCGAGTTTTTCGGTCGATCAACGAAAGCGTCGTAGAACGAAACGATGTACGGGCTCGGTCTACATGTAGGAAATTGCAAAAGCTGGGTTAGAGAGCTTGCAACGCTTGGCAACTTTTAGTTGCAAAACTTACGTTGGTCTGGCCGCTGCCTGCGCGCCACCGGAGTCTCCGTGTTCACTGATTGGCACGAGATTAGAGTACAGTGCGTGAAGCTCGCGCACCATTTGTCTGCGTTGACCTCGTCCGTAGACAGGGACATCCTACAAGTCACATGTGAGACGCTAGATCAATCTTCCTGTCGGTGCAGCAATATTTTAGCTGAACTCACCTTGATCGCCACAACTTTCAAAGTTGGAATGTGAATGGCCTTGTACACGATTCCAGATGCACCGCGTCCAACTTCTCGCACTTTCTCGAGATTTTCCTGCAAATGCAAGCAGTCTGAATCGGGGGACGAAATGCCAGCTTCCGACACCGCAACGCTTTTTGTCGTGAACATCCCGTGGTTCGGAGAGTACGCGCTGCCGGCACTGCGGCGACCAGCATCTGTTGCAAGCACATACCGTGGTAACATGTTAGAAAGCTGCAATACAGCCAGCAAACACGACAGAGTAGCATTCTTACCACTGGGGGATTGCACGTCCGAATCATCCCCTGAGCTGTACGACTTGAAATTCATTCGTAGGATCGCATTCTGTGTTGCGCTAGTCTTCGCATCCAGATTCGCGATCCCAGAAGCTTCAGATTCCTCCATAGCCTTCTCCATCGCCTCTCGTTTCGCGATCAATCGGTTAGCGGCGCGCTGCGCTCGATCTTCGGCTTGCTGGGGCGTTGGCATGTCTTCCAGCTTCAGTCGAAGCTGCGGACGCTTCGACAACGACGAACTCAACGGAGTTGGCGGCTTTCGCTGTGGTGACACATTGTGATTCACTTGATTTATTGACACCGGCACTGCGAGTTTGTCTTCCAAAGCAAACTCGTTCGCAAGTTGGCTGATCACATTGTCAAGCTCGTCAGGTTGATCGATAGTGCTGGCATTTTGCTTTGCACTGGTTCGTGGACTTCGCATTGGCGGAGTGTACACCTGAAATGGGCTTGTGATCTCAGCTTCTTTGCTTTGTCGAAGAGGAGGAGGCGTCTGCGGCTCTGCAGGTTGTTCGGTTGATGAACTTGGGATGCGATCCGGCTGGTCCATCCAGTCGCAGTACCACGACTTGACTTCTGCGATCCGCAAGTTGCGTGGGTTGATGTCAGGGAAGATGTTCGTGATCGCTGTGTTGTCAGCCTAACCACATACAGAGAGAAACAGCAAGATGCGCAGTCAATCGATCGGTTACGACACCAATGTGTGCTCACTTACGTAGACAATAACGTACCTGTCCAAACAAGTTAGGTGTTGAGTGCGACCGAGGAAAACCTCGCTTGTTTCTTCCACATGAGTTGGTCAGCCCTGACTTGGCAGCGGGGACGCGGCTTCCTGTGCCAATGCCAGACTGCAGCATCGTGATCGCGTTGCTTCGGCTCGATGCGCGACTTGAAGGCTGCTCATCGTAATTCGCACTCTCTACGCGTCCACGCTTCTTGAACTTGTCCGCGACGTGGTTGCGTGGCCAATGGAAGCTCGCACTGTGGTTCACCAATGCATTAGGAGGCTTGGTCGCACTTGCGTCGAGGACAGCGTCCATGCCCCGTGGCTCAGCTTGTGCTTCCGCTGCATTCAGCGTCGACAAGAACGTCATCACCGCTGTCGGCTCGCCTCGCAACACGGAACCATGGCTCTTGATCGGACTCCAGGGTGTATTCGCGGGTGCAGGAACATTTAGCGACGAGCCAGTGGGTGGCATCACTTCCGGTGGTTTGCTCATGGGAGCAACAGCAGCCGAACCCATCGCCTCCACGGCAAACGCGGGCGCAGCAGCGCCACCGTCACCACCGCCACCGTCACCACCTACTGCATGCGCATAGCGATCTCCTTGTCCGTCGTCGTTCAGCGTGAGACGCGGCGGCTTCTTCCGCGTCGCCGTCGGCGGCAGCTGGTCTTCCGCACTCATCGCCTCAGCGCTCGCTCGTGAGTCGAGCGATCCAGCTTTGTTTCGTGCTTTCAAAGAAGATGGGCGCAGTTCACACAAATTCGTTATTACCGGTATTGTACCAGTTCAAGTTCAACCAAATCTGTTATATACTGGTATGTAACCATCACTCTGTAAATAAAACCGGTATACCGATTCCCGTTGTTGAAGGCTGAAACGATGGAGCTAAATGCGGGCTTGAAACCTCCATCATGCATGGGCTTCTCGATCTCTCCATGCGATGATGGCGCGCTGCTGCCGTCGAGAAAATAGATTAGCAGCGAAACTCAAAGCTTTCTCTCTCTTGCTGAGCTCGTCCTTCTTGCGGGCTCGCTCACTCTCATCCCCAATTGTGAAGCTTTGCGAGGCAACGACAGACTCCCAAGAACACAAAGAAGGCGATCGAGAGCGAGTTCCAGGACAAGAGAGACCATGCACGCAAGTACCAGTCGCGGCTGTAGACAGTCGCTGCTGCCGCTATTGCTACTGAGTGCGCTTGCATGCAGCGACATGGCGTCGGCGCAGAACGCCACTTCGACATGCTCGGCAAAGGCGATCGCGGCGTGGCAGTCCAAGTGCACTGTGCGAACGGCAGGCAACAAGGACTTGCTGCCTCTGAGCAACATGGACGCGTCCGAGATCAACATTGACGAAAGCAACATCGTGGACACCTACGAAGCCGCGCGGCTCACGGCGCTGAAGCTCAGCGGTAACGTCGCGAACGCCGCCATGGCCGGAATGCGCAAGAAGTCGACGACGTGGTACGAGACGAGTCTGCGTAACATGGTCACGTACTTTTGTGTCCAAATCTCAGATGCAAGTGAGCTCGAGCGCTGCGTCGCCTCGTCAAGTCCTGACGCTGCGCTCGATATCAACAAGCAGTGCATCAAGCTGACTGACGCAGACAACTGCAACAGTAAAGGGATGTGTGAGCGCGAGAGCAACTGCAAGTGGGACGACCCCATGGCCGGATCTTCTTCTCGACGCCAGCTCTTCACTACCGACAATATTACGACAGCGACCAAGTGGATGGAGAAGGGCTACCCCAGCAGCTTGGCTCCGTTCGTCGCGCCCGGGATTGTCTTTGCGGTGCTGACGTCCCTCACGTGCGTGGGCTTTGTCATCATGCGATGCATTTTCAATCAATGCGGCGGACGCAACCCGAGGGAGAAAGGGTACACGCGCTGCGATATTCTCATTCCGAGTGTAGTCTTCATGGTCTGCACACTCGCAGTGTTCATTTGCTCGGTCGTGACGGTCGCTCAGAACACGAACATCTCTGACGGAGTGAACGGGGTCTTGAACTCGCTGAACGTCACGCTCGAGAACATCGACATCTTCGCGTCCAACTTGCACACGCCCCTCATTGCTGCTGAGACCCAGGTTCAGGCTGCTGCCACGTCTGTCAGTACACAAGTCAAGGACCTTGACTGGGTCAAGACTGACGGGCAGAAGCTGGCCAAGATGGTGCAAGACTTCGCTCTCATCTACTCTGCGCAGGGACCGTTCCCGTTGAAAACGTGCAATGTCAGCAGCACATCCTGCGTGAAATGCCCAGACAGCGTCTGCGGCGCTCCACTGAAGACATTCACGACCAGTGCGGCGAGCATCGCTACTCAGACGACTGGATTGATGGCAAGCTCTGTCCAGGGACTCCAGACTGCCTTCGTCAACAGATCCAACGACATCATCAATGGTATTCGAACGGCAAACCTAGAGATCTCGGCGGTTGAGGCAATGACGAAGCGCTCGAAAGCAATCGTGGAGGTCGTGAAGCAGACGTTTGATGAGTACTCGTTCTCGCGAGGGGCGTTGGTCTTCTCCGTCTTCTTCTTTGGGCTCATCTCGTCGCTGCTTGGCTCGTTTGCGATCTTCAAAGGAGTCTGCACCAAGAAGAGCGCGTGGGTGCACATGCTCCACGTCAGTTGGACATTGGGGACGCTTGTTTGCATCCTGGGATTCGTTCTCTCAGCGTCTCTCCTCGCGGTCGGCGCTGTCTGGTACGACTCGTGCAACTACATGAGCATCATGCAGTCTGACGTATCTCCGTACGTGCCAAGCGAGTTGGCTACGATCATCAACACATGCTTTCGAGACAGCAACATCCTGACGCCGTTGGAACTCGAGCCACAGTTGGCGTTTGCATGCGAGATGGAAGATACCTATACGTCGCTTACGGCAACCGACTTTGCGGCTTTCAAGACCCTCATTGCAGCGTACGGCGTCAAGGTGTCGGACTACGGGCTTCGTGACTTTGGCTACAGCTCGACCACTTCACGCGATCTGTTGGTGTCACTGAACAGCGCAGTGGCTGATGTGGGCAAAAGTGGATCCAAGAGCTTCACGCAAGAGAACGTCATCAGTCCTTGGGTCATCTACAGCGAAAGCTCTTCATCGTACGGATGTGACGCCAAGAACTTGACGTCGGACGAGCTGCCGGTGTGCTACATAGAGGGCAAGTGTGCATCTGGCACTGGCCCGACCTCGTCCATTGACAAATGCAAGACGGCGTTCTCGAACGCGTACAACTACGCGCTCTCGTTCAACAAAATCAGCACGATGATCGACGAAATGCGCGAAGATTTGCTCGGCGACACCGGTAAAGACTTTTCTGCTGGCTGGAACTACACCGTGTCCATGATTGAGTTTGCGGACACGTACTTCACCCGACTCGCTTCGGTGCGGACCTCGACCATCGACAAGCTCTTGCAGAGCAGTGGAGACGTGGGCAAGGTACTTGAGACGGTCGAGACGCTGCGCTGCTCGCAGAGCTGCGGGTGGATCAACATTTCGTTCAACTCGATTCACAACTCGCTCTGCAAGGACATCCTCGGCACGACGCTCGCGATCTCGCTCTGCGTGCTCTTCCTCTGCATCTTCCTCATCCCGATGATCGTGACGAGCATCTCGCTGCAGAAGCGCCTGCGCGGCGCCAAGAAGGGCACGTACGAGCAGCTTGAGCGCCGACTGCAGGCGCTCGAGACGAAGACAAAAGCGGAAGCGAAGGCCAAAACGGAAGCGACGTCGTCGTCGAAGAAGATCGACTTGTTCAAGTTCAAGAAGAACATCGACAGCGCCTGAGACGGTTGACAGGTGGTGAATATTCCTTTCCTTTATTTCGATCCTACATACTTATCCAGTACAAGCGCATGCGCTCGAGGCTTGTGTCCAGAGCCTGCTGTTGTGCCTATATACAATAAACTGCGTGTTTTCTTTTCACCTCTTCACGTAAAAGCTGATGCGCTAGCCTCGTCTCTTATACACCATCATCATGAACGAGACGTCCACAGGCAGCACCTTGACGACTGAGCACACACACTCGTAGCCATGCCATTCCCATAATGCAAGAATGTATCCATCTGTCCAATCATTCCGATAGTTGAGTCTTCCATATTACATTACCTCCAAAAAATGATATTAGTAACTATCTAATATAGGAGGTTATTGTTGGGAGGATCTCCTGGAAAGCAACGCACCAGCAAGCAGATAGGTCACACGAGAGATGGAGCCGCCAGCGGACGCAGCGCCGTCGCCGATGGAGCTCAAGCAGCACGGCCGCAGCGCTAAGAATCTCAAGCACAAGTCCAAGAGCAAGCGCCCGGCTGCAGGTTCATCTGGCTCACCCGGCGGCAGTAACGACAGCAGCGGACTGCCAGGCGACAGTGCGGCGGGTGGTGACGCCAAGAGCCACGCGCACGCGCACCATCACCACCACCACCACGTGAGCCATCGCCACGGCCGCGGCAGCAGCACTGGAGCTGGTATCAGTGCCGCCAAGGGCGAAGATGCGATGCGCGAACTGCTCACGAGCAAGATCGCCGAGCTGCAGGTCGGCGGCGACGAGAATCTTGAGGCGCCCATCGACCTTTCGGGTACGGACGATTGCCGTCTGCGCTATGACACCACTCTCTTTTCTATGGCTCTATGCAACGCTGCTGGTTTGCTAAAGCGTGTATTGTCTGCGAATGCTGCTCGTATGTGTCTTGTAGGAATCTACTCGGACGAGACGCTGCCAGCACAGACAGTGGCAGCTATGAAGAGTGTGCTGGAAGCCGCCGATTTGAGTGCTGACGAGAAGGCGAGCGCGCTCGGTGCGCAAGTCCAGCAAGCGGTGCGTGAATTGGAATGCTGAGCTGAGGAAATGCATTCGTATGTGCTCACATTGGCGTTCTCCTCTATGAGAGCAGAGCGACGAGCTTGCGCAGTTGCAGCAGAAGATCAGCGAGATCAACGCCAAGTGCATCTTGCTCAAACAGCGCAAGAATGCCGGTGCGTGCGAATTGGAATCATCGCTTGGCCGTCTATGTAGGGTTGCTATCCGTGAATAGCGAGTCTCACGCTCTTTGTCGTGAATGACATGCCATGTCAAACGCTCGTAGCAACAACGGAGCTCGTGAAGGCCAGCACAACCAAGGCCAAGCTCGAGCAGCTCTGCCGTGAATTGCAGAAACAGAACAAGCTCATCGTGGTACAAACGGTTGCGCTTGAGCTACTGCTACTGTTGCTGAAGACGAACTCACGGCGGTTGAATTGTTGTGTTCCTATAGAGTGAGAGTCGCCGCATTGCCGATGAAGAAGACCGAAAACGGTATGACTTTCCGTATAGCTCTGCAGCTTTCAAGACTCCATGTCACCCAGCTCTTCTGCAAAGTGAGTCGTTGCTAACATGTTGCAATCCTATGCTTCCCCGAGCAGCTGTGAGCTGTCAGCCCAGTTCCAGAGGACCATCGAGGAAGTGAGCGCGAAGATGGACCAGCAGGGCAAGGATTACGTGGCCTCGCTTCGAGAGAACGAAAGGTACTGTTCTAGCTCCAATCTAACCTTGATATTGGGAATTGGTCATGACTATTGTGAACCATCTACTAATTTTCACACAGCCTTCAGCAGAAGCTCAAGAACTTCCTCGAGCAGTACACGGTGCGCGAAGAGCACTTCCAGAAGCAGCTAGAGGCGAAGGACTTGACAGTGCAGCTCGCAGAGGCCAAGCTGCAGCACCAGATGGAGCTCACGGCGCGCGAGTCGGAGCGCGTGCAGCTTGCGCTCAACAAGGCGAAGGAATTCTCCGAGCGTGAGATGCAACTGCAGGTGCGTACACTAGCTTCGCGTTTGTTTGTGTAGCTTCTGGACAAGAAGGATGGAAGCTCACATTATCGCCTTTTTTATGTCGGTATTGACGACGTCTAGGCTCAGCTGAGCGCGTACTCGGAGAAGTTCGACATTGTCCAGGAGACGCTGAGCAAGAGTAACGAGATGTTCACGACGTTCCGCGACGAAATAGACAAGGCAAGTCATGATCTTTGTCATTATCACGCGCTTTGTAATGCTCAACAGTGTTTGTCTTTCTTTCGCGGCCGGAGTAGATGGCCAAGCACACGAAGAAGCTCGAGAAGGATAACCTGGCGCTGAAGAAGAAGTGTGCGGCCTACGACACGAACGCGATCGCAACGATCCAGGAGAAAGTGCGCGCGGCCGAGGAGACACAGAAGCACCTCGAGAAGATCAAGAAGCTCGAGAGCCTCTGTCGCCAGCTACAGGCGGAGCGCACTAGCAGTCGCGAGGGCAAGCAGCTCCTTCCAGAGTCCGCGTAAACTAGCAAGAGCTTGGAAAGATCTGCATTCATCAGAGCCACACGCACGCACACACCTGCATACAAGAAACACAAGAATGGAAAGTTACCAAGTCAACATTACTCCCCTCCACACACCAATGCTCCATTGAGTGGCATGCTCTGCCAAATATAGAGCCGTCTCAGGTAGTGAGTGAGTAGTGGCATATTGCCGCCGCAGGTGAAGGTGAGCCGGTGATAAGATGCGCGTTGCTATTTACGTGGTCTATTGATTCGCATAGCGAGCGAGCGCCAGCACAACCGAGCGCAATCTAGTTCGTGGTGGCGGCCGACCATACTCTTGAGCCTGCAGTTCCGAGGCAATCTGCTGTAAGCAAGTGAGCATATAGCAAGATGACTGTGTCTACGCTCGCGGCGGACAGCATCAGCGAGGAGCAGGCGCGACAGCGCGCCGTACTGCACGCGAAGAAGCAGATTGGCGGCACGGAGGCGCCAGTGAACTACTCGTTCGACGAGCGCGTGTTCAGCTCGAACGACACGCCCAAGGACAAGGCGGTGGCCAAACAGGAGGTGCTCGAGAGCCTCAAGTCGCGCATCCTCTCGAGCGACAAGCCCGGCTGGAACACGTCGACGTCCAACTACGACAACATGCAGATGACGGGCAAGTGCTACAAGCGCACGAACGTTAATGCAGAGGTATGTATGTACGCGGTGTGGCGTGGCGTTCATGCCCGACGCAGCCTCTATACAAGAGAATTGACAACCAACGATGTCTCTTGCTTGGTTTTGTGCTGTGTTGTGATGTCACGAAAGCGGAATCGCGCGCACATGTACGTGTACAACTTCCGCGCTGAGAAGCTCCCAAAGAAATACCCGACGCTCAAGCCCAAGACGAACCGCTTCAACATGGGCATCCTGGAGGTGGTGCTCAAGGACGAGTACATTGGCGAGACGTTCGGGGACGAGCGCATGGCCAAGGGCATCAGCAAGCGCACGGAGGAGCTGCCCAACCACCCGGACCTGAGAGACGCCGAGCCGTGGAACCTCTCGAATGAGCCCACGCCATCCACACGCAAGCAGCACGTAAGCCTCTGACGTGCTATGAAAGCGAGCTACCTACAGGTCATTGGCTCACTGATTCGCATTCCATTTGTATGATCATGTAGTTTGTCAGGATGGAGGCCGAGCGCGAGGCCAACAGCTCCAAGTGGAAGCAGAAAGTGGTGGCGCAGCCGACGTACAAGACGCCCGAGCAGCTCACGAAGGAGCTGAATGAGCGACTGAGGCAGGAGAAAGAGGCGCGGCTAGCGAGTCTCCAGCAGCACCATGGGAGTCACTCCATGCGATAAATACACGAGCTGTCGATTTCCATTTGCTTCGCCTTGAGAGGTCGCGTCGTTTCGCGTCCCATTGCCGCTGTTGCTGACTGGCTGGTTGTTCACATTGGCAAGCAAAGCCTCAGAGCCCAGATCACACAGCAAGAGACGACGATTCCGATGGCCGCCCCCAGTCCGCCCGAGTCGCTTGTGCTCTACGGCGACCCGATCTTCACCGGCGAGACGCTCGACCCGTCCAAGCGCGCCACATCGTCCTCGTCTGGAGGTGGCGACGGACACAAGAGCGACGGCATCGGCCGCATCGAAGATATCCTCAATGCGATCCTCCCGCCCCAGTGAGTCTCTACTGAAGCCCATGATACATATCTATATGATGAGCCTGACGTTGTTGTGGATGAACCTTATTAGGATGTGGCGCGAAGAGGAGACAGGGTACTGGATGCGTTACGCGGCGCCCGTGCCATCGACGCGCTTCGACGTGATCAAGCTGCAGGAAGAGATGGACACCAAGCTCATGCGGCGCCAGGCACGCGAGAGCGGTATCTGCCCCGTGCGCGAGGACATCTACCGCCAGTGCTTTGACGAGCTCATCCGCGAGGTGGCGATCAACTGCCCCGAGCGCGGCCTGCTGCTGCTACGCGTGCGCGACGAGATCCGCCTCACCACGGACGCCTACAAATCGCTCTACGACAGCAGCATCACCTTCGGCATCCGCAAGCAGCTGCAGGCCGAGGAGGGCATGGGCGACCTGCAGGCGCGCACCGAGCAGCTCGCGCGCGACAAGCACGAGCACGAGAGCAAGGTGCTTGAGCTCACCAACAAGCTTGAGCTCATTGAGAAGCGCGCCACGGAGCGCAAGGCGCTGCAGGACAAGAAGTGCAAGGAGGAGATCGACTTCCTTAAGTACCAGGGCCAGCACTTGGACGCGTTTCTCAAGTCGGCCGGTGGCGGCGGTAGTTCTGGCGCTGGGGCTTCAGCTTCGACTGGTGTCGCCAAGTAGTACTAACTCCAAGCCTAAAGCTCCTATGATGCATATTTGCACCTTCGTAAGCAGCAGCACCTCAGTATATTAGCAGTCCACATACCTTCTCCTACTGGCGATGATGACTCGCTCCGTCTTGATTCTCCTATAACTTCATGTGGCTGACGCTCTCTGTAAGCACCGCGTGGGCCGCTGAGACGAACTTCTTCTGTTCACGCGCCACCTGCTCGCGCACGTTGCTGCGCTGCACCTGCGGGAAGAGGAACGAGGCCACGAGCTCCTTCACGACCACCTCGTCCGAGTTGAACTGCGCCTCGAGCTGCGTCACCATGGCGTCCACGCCGCCGGCGCTTCTCACGTTGAGCTCGTCCATCGCAGCGACGTGAGCCTGTTCCTGGATCACGTCACGAATGACGTCCTGGATCAAATCGCCCGCTGTCTCTTGGTGCACACGCTCGATGCGCCTGTACACTTCGTCCTCCCGCTCGCGCAGCAGGTCCTCTGCCTGCCGCCGGCCGCCCTCTTCGACCTCGCGTCGACGCCGCTCGTCCGCAGCCTTCTCGACAAACTCGCGCATCTTGGCCACCTCCTTGGACCGATCGAGCTCCTTGTAGAGAAAGTCGAGCATCTCCGAGACCACCTCGCCCTCAGCCTTCTTCAGAGTGGCGCTCGCGACCCGCGCGTCGTCGTCTTCGGCGCCAAACGGCAACTTTTGCTTGGAGCTCGCGCCTGTGAGCGCTCGTCGCGCTTCTTCCACTTCGTCGCTCGCCCTTAGCTCCTGGATGAGCTCAGTACGTCGCTCCTTGCCTTCGAACATCATGTTCTGTACCGCGCGGCCGCGGATGAGCTTCTGCAGCAGCCGCACGGCGTCAGCCATGCTCTCGTCCTCGTCGCTCGGCAGCGCGTAGTCCGGTGTCGGCGGCCGCGTCATCATCTGCGTCTGGTGTTGACTGCGTTTTCGCATCAGCGGACTCGAGCTGGCTGGCAGTGCTGCAGTATTAGATGAAGCAGCAGCACCAGTGCCAGCAGCATTAAGTGACGAAGCCGGTTCGTCCGCGCTCTTCTCCTTGCTCTTCTTGATGATCGACTCCATCTTGAGCAGGTGCGCCTCCACGGCTGCCTGCTTGCGCTCCTTGGCCGTGCGTACGCTCTTCTCGGCTGGCTTGAGCTTGCTGGACACCAGCATGCGCGCCGGCACGGCGGCTTCAAGCTCGTGCAGCTGCTCGATCTGCTTGTACTGCTGCTTGCCGATGCCGACTTCGAGGATGTCAATCTTGCCAGATTTCCCATCACGCGTCACGGGCGCGTATATGGTCGAGCCAAAGTCCGAGTACTCCTCAATGATGTCGCGCTTGGTCGGTGACGACACGGACGAGGCCGAGAGCGTCAGGTTCTGCTGCTGCTGGCGCTTCTTGGTAAGCTTGCGCAGTGCCGTGACGCGCTCCTGCTGGATGCGCTCCATGTTGTTTTCCTTCTCGTGCACGAGCTTCTGTCTGAGCGCCTCGACGCGCTGCTCGGCAAGGAACTCGTTCTCGCGGTCGCGCTCCTGCAGCGCCTGTTTGAGCAGTGCGATGCGCTGCTCGTGCAAATGGTCGATTTCGGCCTCTCGGTACACCCACTCGCGATTTTCCTGCACCTCCATCATGGTCTTGCGCAGCAGGAACGACGCCTCGTCAGTCATCGGCGGCAGCGAGGCTTCGAACGCCTTCTTCTTGCGGTTGCGCTCGATCAGCTCGATCTCCGCCTGGCCCGCGGGTAGTCCCTTGTTGTGGCGCAGATGCAGCAGACTCAGGATCTCGGGCATCTCGTTGCTCGCGCTCGTCTTCTTGATCGTGTAGTCCGGTGTGTACGGGTCCGTCTGTGCCTCTGAGTCGCGGTACATGGTCTGAATGCCGACGGAGCGCGTTCCTGAGGAAGACGCGTCGTCCTCGTGCAAGTGGCGCTTCTTCACAGTCGACGGTGGCGCTGCGGCGGGTGAGAGCACCACCTCAGGCGGCTCGGCCTGGAGATGCGGGAGCACAGGTCGCTTGAAGAACTTGGTGCGCTCGGCACCACTCACCATCGCATAGCCCTCCATCGAATTGTGGTTGTTGTTGCTGCTGCTTATCACTGAAACCTGGGCTGACTTGGCGCCACCAGCGCGATACACGCCCTTGGAGAACCTGCCTCCAGAGTTCGACACGGTGTAGACAGGGTCTAGGTGCATAAAGAGAGGAGATGGTCAGCCTTCAAGGTAGCATGGCAACTCAGGTGAGTGAACAAAGCTCTTCGTACCATAGACCGAGTCCAGCGCGCGCGTTGGCACGAGGCGCGACATCTTGTGCAGCACGACTTGTTTGAGCTCAGTGGCGTGGCGACGGTCAACCTATTTTCCATACACGCCTATCGGAACGCTTGCTCTAGGACACGCACAACAGTAGCGCTCGACAAGGAAGGAAAAGGCACCCGTTACCCTTCTTCCACTCTCTCCATTTTCGTTTGCCCCCCTGTATAAATAGCAGATTCACACACAAACCCACATCGCCTTGAAATTGACATCGACAGCACCAGCATCCCATTGCATCCTTGACAGATGGGCTTCTTGCATTGTAGTATCCATTCTTTCCTGTCGTTAACATCGCACAGTCATACTCAGCTCACGTAAGCGTTTTGGCGTACTCTAGTGCCAGTACCTTGGAGCGCGTGACGCTGTCTGCGAGCCCCACGCCGTAGAAGCTGTTGCCACCGAGGCTCATGCCGGGCGCGAGCTGCTTCTCGATCCTCTCGAGCGTCTTCCAGAAGCCCACGTGGTACTGCGGGATGCAGTTCTCCACGAGCATCGCGCGCACAAAGTCCGGCTCTTTCGCGATCCCCAGGTGGCGCTTCACGGCGTCGCGCGCAAGGTTTTCGACCTGGTCGAGCCCCATGTTTGCGATCTGCGGGAAGTGCGCACCGCCACACATCACGCTCAGGCGCGTTTGAGAAGCTGAAGAAGACGTCGCCGCGTTCTGCGACGGGAACGCGTTCGAGTCAAAAACCACGCCTAGTACTTTCTCACCCTCGCACGACGGCACGAGGTACCCAAAGCCGTCACTCGCGAGCACCTTGTTGTTGAATCCCACGTGGATCATGCCCATGGACACGAACTTGATCTCCTGCAGCGCCTGCGCGAGCGACGGCAGCGACTTCTCGACCACCGGCGCGAATTGGAACGCCGGCAGCGTCGAGAACACGTGGCTCGCGTGGATTTCTTCTCCACCCTTGCTGGTCTCTAGAGCGACTGTGAACCCAGGGCTTGGTGAATTCTGCTGGCGAGGCTGGACCGATGCGACCTTCGTGCTGACGTGGATCTCCGAGAGCGGGTCGTTCTGTATAGATAGATGGATGGATTCAAGCAATGGATATTAGCGCTGCGTACAAGCCGCCAATGCCATAATGAGCATGACGTACCTGGATATCGTCTTCAAGCGCCTTCATGAGCGCGGACATGCCGTTCTGAAAGCTCACGCTCACCGACTGCTCGTGGCTGCGGATGAACTCGGATTTGACCGTCCCGTCGAGCAGCGTGTCGTTCGCTGAGCTCTTCCCAAAGAGCATCCCACGCACGACCGACCCGCTCTCTTGCTCCATGTCGTAGAGTATCTTGAAGCACGAGCGCACGGACAGACGGCGGATGTCTCCACCAAAAATGCCCGACGCAACAGGGTCCAGCAGCCGCTGCGCCACCAGCGGACTGAAGCGGCGCGCGGCAAAGTCGTAGATCGACTCGTCGTCCAGCTATTGGTCAACAATGCACACAGTAGAGGTCAGCAGCCAATAGAGAAAGCCGCATATACGTAGGTGGATGAATGATTTCGTGCTGCCTTACGTTGCTGGGCTTGGTGAAGAACTCGTGCACGCCGGCCTTGATGAGCTCTGGTGTCAATGGCCACGTCAGGATCTCGCGGATGCTCGAGGGCAGTTTCTAAGCATACAACGTGCATTAGAGTGAGTCCATCTATTTATCTCATGTTGCCATACAAACAAAGCTGCACAATGCGTGCACACCTCGACTTTGCCGTCGCGCAGGATGTAGCGCGACTTGGCGGCGGCGTCCACTGCGCGCATCTCGCCTTGCAGGTTGAGCTGCTCGACGAGTCGAAGCATCTCGGCGCCGTTGCGCGACGGGCGGAAGCCGCGCGGTCCCTCTTCAAAGAGGAAGTCGTCGCGCTTGGCTGTGCGCACCCAGCCGCCCACTCGATCCGCGGCCTCGACGACGCGGATGCGCGTGGGCGGCACTGGTGTATGGGTCTGCTGCTGCTGGACGGCTCTGCGCAGAAAGTACGCGAGGCTGAGGCCGGAGATGCCGCCGCCGAGCACCACGAGCTCCCGCACGGGCTGCGTTGCAAGCGCCGCCATCTTGCTGTTGCTTCACTTGCTTTGCGCTCGTTGCGTGCTACTGTGCACGATGATGGTGTTCAGAAAAGCAGCACGTTGCCTTTTTATTCTGATTCATTCCAAATTTTATATAGTTTTTGTAGTCATCCTGGATGTTTCTGAGTATATGATCCAAAATGTGCACAATTATCGAACTGACCTGACTTGAACGCTTCAACTTGCGCTCTTGGCCTGCAGGATCCGCTCGAGCAGCGCCTTCGCGACGTGCAGTGGCTCGACGGCATTCATGCTTGCCGAGATCTCGATGTGCAGTACATTGTGCTCTTGACAAAATGCTTGGATGGCGTCCGTAGAAGTGGCTGTCTCGCTCGTCAGGTCGCGCTTGTTGCCAACGACAACGACAACAGCAGCCGAGCGCTCATTTCGCTCGAGGAACTCGCGCACGAGCTGCCACGAGCGCTCGCGATGCGTGCTCTCAAGACTGTAGACGAGTACGAGGCCCTGGGCACCGGCGACGTAGCGCTCGAGCATCGCCTTACCAGTGTAGAGCTGGGATGGCACATCCCATACCTGCGCACACGTTGCAGTGTGAGAAATCAATGTTTCGTCGTGTGTCAAATGGGCGAGACGCACCTCAAGTACGACTGGGAGGAGCCCTTCGAGATGCACGAGCTTCGCGCCGATGTTCGCTGCTTGGCATTACCCACACTGTCAAACTCGACACCAACTGAGGTGGCGAGTGTAACAACACGTCTGTTATTATCTACACACCTGACGTAGACGGAGCGTCATCGCCACGAGCCGCGTGGTCGTCCATGAGCCGCCGGAAGAGCGTCGTCTTGCCGACACCAGTGGCGCCCAGCACCACGACCTTGACCTTCTCAGTCGTTTGAGTGCGCGTGCCATCAGC
>JAASGT010000632.1:0-19820 GCA_023334315.1 Globisporangium alternatum
ATGGATCAGCATGAAAGTCATCAAAGCAGGCAAGTAAGCTTCCGTCAAGCGCTCGTACCGGCAGTAAGGACAGCACTTGAGCCCTTCCGTGTTCCCGTGGAGCGCATCGAAGCACACGCCGCACGTGAAGTGGTCGCACGAATATACATGCTACAACCTCCAATTGTGTCCCAATGCTTAATTGAGAGTAAATACCGGTACCGGAACTGGAATACTAGCGGTTTTGTGGGTCTGACACCTGTGTGCTATCTGTCAATGTGGGCTACTAAGTAGGTCTTGCCCCAGTTTGTCCCCTCTTTCCTTGTGGCCGGCGTCGCTGAATCTACGACACCACCAACAGCAGCAGCGCGGCAGGATGAGCCAGCAGGCGACGAGCACCGCGGAGCTTCCGCACGGCTGGAAGCAGGTGGACAGCAAGAGCCGACCAGGCAAGTCCTACTTTCTGCACGTCAAGACCGGCGAGAAGACCTGGAAGCTCTCGCACGTGCACGCCAAGGAGCGCGAGTTCCGCCACAAGGCCAAGGCGAAAGCCGCCGCTTCGTCCAGCAAGAAGCACTCATCCAAATCGGGCGACACGGAGAGCGTGCACACGCTGCACATCCTCGTGAAACACGCAGACTCGCGCCGTCCGTCGTCCTGGCGGCAGGAGAGCATCACGCGCAAGAAGGCGGTCGCGGTCGCCAAGGTTGAAGGCATTCGAGAGAAGCTCGTGGCGTGCGCAAAAGAGAACCCAGAGGTGCGTAGTGTGTCTGGTTGTGTGTGCTGTGTATTGTAAAGACTGACGGTGGTTGCTTACTGCAACATGTGACACTCATGAATGCGTAGAGGAAAGCAGCGGTGCGAGAGCTCTTTGAGGAGATCGCCAAGGAAGAGAGCGACTGCAGCAGGTACGCTTCGATATTGCACGACTTACTTGACTTGTGCATATCTTACAGTTTTCACTAATTGGTATACACATGATGAACGCACGTGCGTAGTGCGAAGCGCGGTGGCGATCTGGGCGTCTTCACGCGCGGCAAGATGACGCCGCCGTTTGAAAAAGCGAGCTTTGTGCTCAAGGTCGGCGAGCTGAGCGAACTTGTGGAGAGTGACAGCGGCATCCACGTGATCCTCCGCATCGCATAGGCGACATCGTATAAATGCAGTGACAGTTGTTTTGCGCAATTGGCGGCGATGGCTGTGTGGTGCGGCAGCAAGCAGCACGCGGCGGCCGCCTTGTATATATGTCTCCAGCACTGGCGACGAAAATGGCGACGGCGGTCTGTCTGCTATTCATCGATCAGCATGTGAGCGATTTTCAGAAACCCAAGAAACAACGACATGATGACAAGCAAGCATGAAGGCGCAAACGCGGTGGCCTCGCGTGTGTGTGAGTATGCGGGTGCGGGGGCTGTAGATATATGAAAGAGGGGCTCTATTATATATTTACAATTCAAACACTTTGGCGAAGCCGTCGTCGGCCGTGAAGAGCGACGTGCAGGGCTGGAACGCGAGTGGCACCTTGCCCTTCTCCTTGCGCTTGAGCTGCTTGTCAAAGATGCTCTTGTACGTCACGTCCATGACGTCATCCAGGTCGAGGAACGCATGGCGCAGCTTCTCCTCGAAGAGGTTCGCCTTGAGCGCCACCTCGGCGTTGTAGTGCTGCTTCATAGTGTGCAGCTCCCAGAGCGAGCTCTGCAGCGCGTTGCACTTGATCGGGTCCTGCTCGTCGCTCACGAACGGATCGTGGCCGTCCTTGAGCGCGATCTCGATCGCCTCGCCCGAGAGCTTCTTGGCCGCGGCGTCCACGGCGTTGCCGCTCGAGAGCTCCATGCGGCGCTTGAGCGCCTTCTCGGCCGCCGTCGACGTGCCCGTGCGGTGGATCAGCTGGAGGCACTCCTTGTGGCGCAAGATGAGGTTGTAGACCATCGGGATGATGAACATGATGGCGCCTGGCTCGGCCACAAGTGACAGGCGTGAGAAGCGCTTCGCGAACGCCGCGATCATGTACGCCGGCAGGTGCGTCGACGACAGGAAGAGATCCAGTAGGCCGAAGAAGCGGTTTCTATACAAGCACAAAGGTGATAGAGATAAGTACGTACAGCGTGTCATGTATAGAGGACATCAGGTTGGATGATACAAACTGTGTATACCTCTGCTTCGCGCTGAGTAGGCTCGGGTCGTCGAGCAGCTGGTAGAGCTTGTTGTAGAAGTCCGGGTAGTCAAAGTTGTAGTCCTGGATAAGGATGAAGAGACTGTTGAGCGCGAGCAGGCTCGTGACACCGCCGAGGTTGTATGAGTCCGTGAGGAAGTCCGAGAGCAGCAGCGGGTTCACGAGGTGCGGCATGATGTCGTCCGGTAGCTGCACGAGAATCTTCTTGTACGCGTCCTGCGGCAGGCGGTGGCGCAGCAGGGCCACCCACGCTTGGCTGAACGCGTGCTGGTGCTGCTTGAGGCCGCGCAGGCCCTTGACGCTCTTCTTCTGTTTTTGCTGGCTCTTCTTCTTCGCCGCGTCCTCAGCCTTGCGCTTATTGCCGACCGTGAGCGACTGCGGCTCGTCGTCCGAGTCCACGTCACTGTCCTCGTCGTCGCTCACGAGCTCGTCTTCAGGCAAGTCGCTCGCTGCGTCCTTGGGCTCAACCAGGAACGACGTAATGTCGTCCGTGCTCTCGGGCATGCTGACCATGCCCAGCAGCCGCAGAGCGTTCGCCACGAACGAAAAGTCGGTCGCCTCGCGCTTCTCGTCGTCGTCCTTGGCGGACTCGCTCTCGAGCAGCTGCGTGAGGTTCTTGAGCATAAAGTACTGCACGTCCACGTACGCGACGACGTACTCGCCCTTGAAGACGCTCGCGAGCTCGCCCTTGAGCTTCGGCGCCGCCATGAGCTGCTGAACCACGCGCATGAACGTCTCGTTGCCAAAGCCCGCAACGCCATTCACGCGCATCTCGCCCTCACGCGCGACGAACTCCATGAGCGTGCGCAGCGCCGCGACCTGCGCGTTGCTGTCCTTCTTGTTCAGCAGCCAGTCAAGCATCTCCTTGATGAACGACACGTAGATGCTCCAGAGCCACTTGCGGAACTTGGTGATCGCGTCCGTCTCGCCCGCGGCGCTCTTGGCCTTCTTCGCGTCCGATGGCGCCACACTATCCTTGGCAACCGCTGTGTTATTGAAAAGAAAATGATAGCAAAGCACACAATGAGCAACGGTCGCCTTTCGAGTCGTCACGTGACCCATAACGCAACGTTCGCGTACCTTTCAAGTCGCCCTTCTCGAGAAAGAAGAGAAGCAGACGGCGCATCGAGAGCATCGCGGCCTGGCTCACGGCCTTGTCCTCGTGCTTGAGCGCCTTCACGATCTTCGGGAGCTCTGTTCACCAAGTCATCCGTTCATTCGTGCACATGTGCAGTTCGTTAAAGAGAGTTCCATAGCAACTAGCATGACGCAGAGAGCTACGCAATGGCAGAAAGAGCACAACAGCAAACCACAGCGACACGCACCATTGATCTGCTTGACGTCCTCCTTGATCTTCGCCTCGAGCTGCTTGATCTCCGCAGCGCTCTCCATGGTGCTCACGCTCGCTTCTTTTGGGTGTTGGGCAATGGCGGCGTTTGGGTGTTCCGAGCCAAATTGATTGGCGAGCGCACTGACGCGTCTTCGCGTCCCATATAGTCGTCCACAAGTGCATTGTGGAGCGCTCCAAAATTTGAAAGCAGAACTTTTGTTACAAACAAGTTACCGATAGATTCTCTTTGTCAATTTGATGGACAGAAGTATACAGTTTAAGTGAATAAATTCGAATTGCGTTTCTAAACTGAGTACTAAGCATTCTCAAACTTAACTGACAGGGTCTTCTATTGAAGTCCTGCAACGGCACTCACACGACAAAAAGCACAAAAGCGCGAAAAGGGTCACGGACGACAGCGGGCGACAGCAGACAGCAGACAGTGAGCGGCGACGAGAGACGCCTCAGCGTACGAGACCACCACGGCGACGCCCCAGCAGCAGCACCGCACATTAGCACCTGAGCTCTTCACGCCGGCGGCTCGATAGCAGCGTCAGCAACAGCAGCGTTCCCAGCCTTCTTCGATTTCTTCTCCCCCACTCGCGCTTTTTGTGAACAGAGAGAAAGCGGTCGATTTCAAGCGATTGATGGACGCGGCGGGGGAGAACGACAACGAGTATCTGCGGTTCCTGCGCGGTTTACGACAGCCAGACGACGCGAACATCCATGCGGCCATCAGTACGTGATCTGCAGTATATGTGTTTCGTTCACTGTGAATAGCTAGCTCATGACGTGGAATGACGTGACGAAGTGAGCATGCGTTGGTTATGGCCGTACTAATGATGCATCTCTATTATTATGCTCACTACAGATGATCTAGCGGCAGCGCAGGCAGCAGAACTGGACTTCCGCACGTCGTTCGGCGGACCGGACGGGCTTCCGGACCTGGACGCAGACCTCGCGCACCACGACGCGAGCCACGATGGCGTCGAGTTTGCGCGCCTGCTGCTCGCGCACGACGAGCAGGAGCCCAAGATTGATCCTGAGGTCGATGCGGCAGCGGTGCGCGCGATGGCGTCGGCCGCCGCTGAGGATGCGGTGGCGGTGGCGGCCGCGGGTCTCCACGTGCACGGTGGTGATGAGGACGAGGACGAAGAGGATATTGACCAGGACGACAGCGACATGGGTGGCGAGGGCACTGACGAGTCTGGTGGCATTGGTGACATTGCTGTGAACAACCGGAGCCGTTGCCGGTATTACGGCAAGGCCCGCGAGCGCTGCCCGCGTGCGGCCACGGGCTTTGACGGTCGGTGCGCGATCCACAAGATCAGCCAGTTTTGCAAGCACGTGCGCTGCAACAAGTTCAACCAGGGAAACGGGTACTGTATAAAGCACGGCGGCGGCAAGAAGTGCAAGCAGGACGGGTGCCCGAAGCAAGTGCAGGGCTACGGCTACTGCTCGGGCCACGGCGGTAAGCCGCTCTGTCCCGTGGACGGCTGCGAGAACAAGCGCATGGAGGGTGGATTCTGTAAGGCGCATGGTGGCGGGCGCTTCTGCCAGTACGAGACGTGCAAGAAGCGCGATATTGGCGGCGGGTTCTGCATCGCGCACGGCGGCGGAAAGAAGTGCAAAGAGGGCGATTGCGCGAAAGTGGATCGCGGCGGTGGGTTCTGCAAGCGTCACGGCGGTGGCAAGAAGTGCGAGGTCGAAGAATGCAACAACTGGGCGATCGGTGGCGGTATCTGCATCGAGCACAAGGGCCCCGGCAAGCGCTGCAAGACGCTCGGGTGCACCAAGTACGACCTGGGCGGCGGTCACTGCATCGCGCACGGCGGCGGGCGCAAGTGCGTCGTGGAGGGCTGCGATAAGATCCGCCAGGTGAACAAGCGCTGTCGCGGTCATGGCGGGAAGCTTATGTGCGCGATCGACGGCTGCGAGCGCGCGGCGCAGAACTTTAAGCTCTGCAAGACCCACGGCGGCAGCAAGCGCTGCCAGCACGACGGCTGCGTCAACATGCAGAAAGGCGGCGGCTTTTGCATCCGCCACGGTGGCGGCACAAAGTGTCGCGCTGATGGTTGCGCGGCCGTGGATCGCGGTGGCGGCTTCTGTAAGGCGCATGGTGGCGGCAAGAAGTGCAACGTGCAGTACTGCAACAAGTGGGTGGTGGGCGGCGGCCTCTGCCCCGACCACCTCGACATGGAGCTCAGCCAGCAGGGCGACGAGATCTCGCGCATCGCGGCCGCGTGCTCATATTTAAACAACGGCGAGCCCATCGCGCTCTGAATAAAGAAAGCCATTCATCCATGCTTGTCGAAGAGCTCCATTGTGCCTCATGCCAGCCAAGCCCGAGTGTTGTGTCAATATTTCCCTCGATTTTGTCACACGTCACTATCAAAGTGCATGTATACCTCAGCATAACGACACTGCGTTGTCAAAACTGGGTTTATCCAGTGAGAACAATGTCGCATGTCACTAAAATCAAGTCAATTGATTCCATTGTTTTACCAGTAGTGACATAGTGACCAGCACTATTATTATTCTTTGCATTTCAAAAACCCAACAACATCAGACAGACCGATCGATACGAAAATGCGGCGGCGCGGCCGGAATGCCAACGGCGGCGGCAAGAGTGCGACGATCGCCGCCGCGAGCGACCAGGGCGTGCGACGGCGCGCGGCCGGCAACTCGGTTGTCGTCACAGCGACGCCATCAACCACGTCTCAGAATGACGCGCTGCCGGCGGGGCCGTGGAGCCACGGCACGGGACTGTCCATCAAGAAACAGCAGCAAGCTCAGGAAGAGCAGCAGCACCAGCATCAGTACTACCCGAGCGGCCAGTTCCATATCATGGGCTCAAGTCCATTGGCGCTCACGCCGAGCTTGAGCCCGCTCTACAAGGTGCCGGCGCCCAACTACTACGCGAGCGCGACGACGCACTCGGTCGCGAACGCAGCGGCGACGACTGCGGCGGTCTTCTCGCTCCAGTCCATGGACGAGACCATCGGCCGGATCTTCACGACGTACCTGCCCAACTTTTTTGACGCGCTCGCCAAGTTCCAGTACCAGCAGGTAGAGCTTATAGTTCCCTGTTTACATGTATGCTAATCAGCCAGTCGTTCTAATGCTTTGTGTCATCATGACTTTCTATTAGGCGTTAGCGAGCCTCGAGGTCGAGGGCAAGAGCGAGTGGCGCAACTGGGAGGCGTTCTCGATCATGCGGCGGCTCGCAGCGTCCTGCGAGAGCACGTACCATCTCATGAAGTACCTCGAGCCCGACGTTTTGCACTCGGACGCGATCGACCTCATGTACAGCAAGCTCGTGGTGCTCATGAACCACTTGGCCGAGGAGCTCAAGCCCATGATCGCACGCCAGCACCACTTTCCCGTGCACTCCATAAGCGGTATCAATAACGGCAATAGCACTGACCCATCGATGCCGGACTTCACCACGTGCGGCGATCTAAGCTACTACGCCGAGCTGCTCGACCAGGGGGCCGAGTTCTTTTCGGTAAGTGCATTACTTTCGTCCACATAGATATTATATCCGGATCTTGACACTCTGCAATAACGGATGAATGGTGTCCAGCTGCGCCTGCCGATGATCGAGATGTATCGTGGGCTGGCGCTCGCGAACAAGCCACTCGACTGCGCGCGGCTGCTCAAGGTGCTCGACGGGCTGCTCGTGCGCCTGGACGCGTTCGACCACCCGCTACTCGAGACCATGAAGCAGTCGGCCATGGAGGAGAACCGCACGGTGTACGCGGCTATGCAGACCGAGCTGCGCATCACGCAGTACGACTTCACCAAGGCGATGATCGCGCTGCACCGGCTCAAGAAGACCCTGGGCTCCTGGAGTGACCACATCGACTCGCTCTCGGACTACCCGTTGTTCGACGACGGCGGCCTGGACGGTGATGATGATAATGACTGTGACCAGGACGACAGCAATGAGGATAGTCGCATTGGTGGTCGTGACGACGATGATGACGAGAACTACCCGCTCTCGGACTCGATCTACTCGAATGTGTCGTTCTCCAACCAGTCGGCGTTTGCTACAGGCGAGTCCTCGAGCTTCGTCTCGCGCAGTAACGTGCGCCGCCCGAGCTACAGCCTCGCGTCCGACTTCCCGTCTGCGGCCACGACTGCCATTGATGGCGAGGCGTCCGTGATCGTGAGGAATCCGTCCATTATGTCGGTTGAGAGCGCCACGAGCGCGGTCTCCGATGTTCATAGGTACGTGGAGTATTGTTGTTCGCATGAGCTCTTGGAACTAGCTGGCGCATTGGAGACTGGCTAACACATTCTACTTTATGAACTATTGGTATGCAAATCAACCCTCCAGCACGTTTAGTCGGCTCTTATCTCAGAGCAACCTACTCAAGCGCGGCATCTCAGGCACCAGTGTCCCGATCCCCGTGGCACTACGAGACCTCGCAAACCTTGCGCAGAAGCCCGGAGATCCGTACGTGAGCTCTGGAGGCTCGTCAATCTTCACGAACACACTCGAGCAGGCGATTCTCGGTGGTGGTGGTAGCAGCGTCGTGGGGTCCTTCATGGGCGGAGCTGGTGTTGCCAATGGAGCTCAAGGCACCGGTGGTGGCGGTGGGGCCTTTGCTAGCATGTCAGCGGCCGAAATGATCGCACTGTCGATGAAGAACCAGGCACGCGACGACGGCTTCGCGCTCCCGGTCTTCCAGTGGGCCAAGCGCTTCTACCGGTCGCTCGTGGCCAAGTTCACGCTCTACTTCCACCGGTGGCTCGGACCCTTTGAGCAGCAGGGGGATTTCCTCTCGCATGACCTCACGCGCTTCATTCGCACGCCCATGGGCATCTCGTACCTCCAGCTCATGGACGTGCTGCTCGCGCGAGGGTGTACGTATACTGGCCGTGTAGATAGTGTTGTGTGTGGACATCCATTCAGTCTAGGGCTTGCTAACTATTGTTGCGACTGCTGTATACCTGAACAGCGTACCGAGGCGACGATGGCTCGGCGTTCATCATGCTCATTCTCGAGACCGAGCAGCTCGAGGACAAGGGCGCACACTACTACCAGAACGGGTACCTCTGTCCGAGCACGAGCCGCGCGCGGCCGAGTCAGCCGGAGCCCGAGGACCAGCACCAGGACCCTACGAGTAGCAGTCTCGACGTGGTCGACAAGATGCGAAGACACAATCACAACAGCCACTCGCCACCAGCAGGTGTCAAATCGCCCTCGACAATCCAGCAGCAGCAGACGACGAGCCACTCGCTCTTCATGCAGGTGGACAACGAGCGCGAAGAGGAGCAGAGCGACTTTTCGCCGCTCTGGGGGCTGCGCGGCTGGCCCGCGGTCTTCTGCTACCCGAGCAAGGAGCCGCCGCTGCAGCACTGGCCCAACATCGTGAGCCTCATCATGGACAACCGCGCGGCGCTCGAGACCACGCGGCCAGTGTACGACCGTTGTCCATTTTTTCATGAGCGTAGTGGTTGTTAGTGACTGTGGTGCTCACTGTGTGTCTCTCTTGTCGTTGATTGATTCGTACAGCTTTAGCCACACGGAGAAGCGCATTAAGGCGTCGTATTACATCGCGCGCGTGGACCCGTGCATGCACCTCGTGCTGTTGCTCGAGGGCAAGCGCCGACCGAACGAGAAGACGACCCAGGTGCGTGCGTGTGTAGGAAGGATGCTGATCTGGTCGACTGACAATGGTGGCGGTTGCAAGAAGCTCACGTCATTCGTATGTGGAATGCTTTTAGGATTTCATGCAAACGCTGACACTGAATTTACAACACGGCAGCGCGTTCGATTACCTGCGCAGCGTGAGTATGGCGCCCATGACCGCAGTGTAAAATGGACGGCATCCTGGGTTCATGCGACCAGTTTTGCTAGTGGGGAATGCGCGAAAGAAGCGCGTTCTCCTAATGATCGGTCACCTTCACTTGCATTTCTGCTTTTTGAATCAGTACATTTGCATCATAACGAGAAGAAAAGCACACCAACAATACATTATTTCTACTTCTACGGGCTAGGCTATCGCACGACTCTCTACTGCTTTATACTACGTTCCTACTCTACTTCCTTCTTCTTCTAGCTACTTAAAACGTCAACAAACTAACGCGCTACAGGATGTAAACGGGCTTGATCTCGCTCACGGCGAAGAGCTCCTGGGTCTCGACGCACTTGATCATGCCGCTGCGCTCGTTGAGCTTGAGCAAATGCTCAATGCCTTCCTGGCTGTACACGTGGCCGTTCGGCAGCACGCGCGGCGGGTTGTGCTCGTCCATGACCTTGTGGGTCACGCGGCACACCACGCGTGAGTGCGGATGGTACGCGAATGGCACTCCCGTGCACAGCTGCGAGCCGAGCTCGCTGCAGCACGGGCACACTGGGATCGCGCTGTCTGCGAGATGCTTGTCGCTTCGCTTGAAGCCATGCACGCACGTCGAGTCGCCTTGGCTCAAGTCCTGGTCGCTCTGGCTCAACATTGTCGACAGCTTGGTCTTCTTGTTCTTGGCAAAAGCTTCAGCGCTTGCGACGTCCTTCTTGTTTGCTGCGTCATCCTCGTCATTGAGATCGACGTCGTCCTGCTCGCTGCTGTCCAGGCTGCTGTGCTTCCGCGCCAGCTTTGCCTTTGCATATTCGTCCCGATTGCGCTGGCACGTGCGCGTGTTCAGAGTCGACAGCCCCGTGTAGAACGCGATGCAGAGCGACGACGGGTCGTGGATCCCGTACGCTTCAAAGAACGTCTTTTGGAAGTCTTCGACGAGCTGCGACCATCGGTCCACTGCAAAGAGCTTTGCGTAGTGCGCCTGGCCGGACTGCTCTGGCAGCTTGAACGCCAAAGTGCCCATCGCGACTTCGATTTCCTCCAAGTCGGCTCGTTGGACGTCTTTGTCTTCGCGCTGCATCGCCAGCGGCGTGAGGAACATCTGCGCGTACTGGATCGCCTCGAGTTGCTTGTGCGACCGCACAAACTCGATGAATTCTTGCAACCGAAGACGGAATTCGAGGCGCGACTGCAGGCGACGCAGTCGAGAGGCGTTCTGAGCACACCATGCAAGAGCTGTCGACGTGTCGTGGGCTTGTAGATCACGTAGAATGGCTTGGCATTCGCTGTGGAGACCGTGGTCGACGAGGTAATCGACGCCTTTGCTTTCTTGGACGATCTTGGAGCTGTCTAGAAGTCCACGGCTCAGGAGGTAGTCCGCTATCAGTCGATTGGCAATGGAGCTTTGCGTGGAGGTCTTGAGATCCTCGTCCACACTCGAAGAGCTCTTCTTGGGGTCCAGGTGGGGCGACGCCTTCTCGAGCTCCTTGATGTAGTGAGCTCGTCGCAGACAGATCTCTAAATCGCGCTGCTGTTCAGCGACTTTCTGCTTTGCGTCGTGCTTCAAGTCCTGGATCCTGTTCGTGAGCTCACCCAGCTTGCCAATGAGGGCGTCGACATCCATTCTCTGTGCAGGTTGCTGCTCTTCGTGCAAATCGGCGATGGTCTTCGTGACGATGCCCAGCTCTTTCGTCAGCTGCTTGTGGTACAGGCGGAACGACTTGTTCACTTGCTCAAACGGCACGCGCAGCAGCGGGTGATTCAGCTCCATCCTTGGCTTCTATCGCTTGCTTTCTAGGGGGTCGCTCTTTTTGTTTTGTGCGTGCACTTTCTTGGACAACGCCGCAAGAGGTACACACAAACAGCAAGACGGTCAATTCGGCACAGTCACACGATAACAATCTTCATGATACACTCGCACACGGCACACACTACATCCCACACCACATACGCATTTGCATATACAGACACACACGGTTCAATGACCCCTAGGCAGCACTCAAATTTCTCAGTCATATTGAAGTTGCAGCTCTTTGCTTTGCGCGTAGAGCTACCGCCGTCTAGCACTGAACAGACTATCGCGCGTAAAGAGCTGTCTAGGACTCAACACACTAGCACAGCACACGCAGACAGCATTGCATTGTACCTGAGTCCGCTCTGCTTCTAGCTGCTGTCGCTTGGGAGAAGTCCTTGGGCCTTACGAAGAGCGTCTTGTGGTGGGTGCTGGCGCGTCGGGAAATGGCGTTTTCTCCTTGCTCGATCCTTCTTTCCTTCGCGAATCAGATGAATTGACGCGTTTGCTGCCATTTGAATTGATGAGCAATTCAAAGAATTGACGTCCCACGAGTCAGTCCATACAAAGACCGAGTCTAAATCACAACCGTTGTCCGGATAAACTGTCCGAATACGAGACTGGCTTGTTGCCTATCAAAAAAATCGAAGAGCTCCGCCTCGAAAAAGGCAACTTTCGAGACAAAAGCTCATTTTGTATGGCGGACAGACGCTTCTTCAAAATAATGCCCTCATTGTGCATGCGACCATTGGAGCGACAACATGCCTCCTTGCCACATATTTCCATTGAAGATGACTTTGTGCGCATGGCATCGCTTGTGCAAACCATAGTCTGTATTTCTTCACGCTTAGCTTTTCCACTGAATACTGGTAAATGCAACATGAGGTTGTGCTTGGTTGCCGCCTACCTAATGCTGTTCCTCGCTTTTTGTTTTCAACATGTCGGCAGCACACCCAGTCACATGACGAGCAAGAGTGGAGGATGCAGCTTCTTAAGAAGGCAGGTTTACTACTTCAGAGACACAAGAGGGGTTGTCAAGTTAATCAAGTTGCGTACAAAAAAGCACCTTCAACGAACGCACAAATACAAGCATTGAGAAAGGGACATACCTTGCGACCCCCACGCTTGCGCTGCATCTTCTTCTGGTTGAGCGCGTCCAGCTTCTGCTGCTGCTCGTACGAGAGCGACTCGTACTCCTTCTGCTTCTTCTCCCGAAGCTCGTTGAGACGACGAGCTTGTTCCTAAAAAATGTAGCGGAGCAACAGCAACATGAGTCAATTGCTGGCTCGAAGAAAATGCAAACCACACACGTGGTCGTACCAAGAGCGCAGCTTCGGAGTCGTCCTTCTCCTGCTGAAGCTTTGCCCGCTTTTTCTGCGCACTGTACTTGGCCTGTTGAGGATTCAAAGCGACGAAGCGTTAGACACCTGAGTGGTAGAGAACGTTATAATAATCAGATAGCAAATCACGTACGTCACGGGAGAGCTTCATGGTGGAGCCAATGGCGTCGATCAAGTACGCCGCAAAGAGTACCGCCTTCTCGGAATCGATCTTCTTCGAGCCCTTCCACAACCTGAAGCGCAGGCGAAGAATTCGCTTGTCCGAGTACGGAATTCCACTGCAAAACACCAGATTCAGCAAACATGACGTTTAAGATCGTCAGCATAAATTTCGGCAATCTGCACAGCATCAACAGCTCCATGTTTGAGAGATCCACATACACAATCTGGCGGGAGTTCATGTCCGTGATGACCACGTAGTCGAGGTGGTCTTCCAAGTCCTTGAGGAACTGCATGCATGGTCACCATTGCAAAAACCATAGAATGTAAGCACAACCACTTCGAAAGCAAGCTTACACCACTAGTAAGCAGGCAGCCAGCGACGTACGTTTTGGAACTGCTTCGTCAGCGCCACCTTCGGCACTTCGACATGGTCAGTCGTCACGCAGTAAGAGTCAGGAACATCGTTCGACGTGACGCGCTTGGCGATTGTGATCTGTTCATTCACATCCTCACAAGTCACGATCAAAGAGAGTGGTCTACTGTTCGTACAAGAAGGCAGTCGCACGTACCAGCTCTGGGAAGACCTTCGTGAGCGCGTTGTACTCGAGCTTCTTGCTGACGGAGAAGATGAACGGGTCGAGATCCGCCGCGTTCAGGCCAATGTCGAACGTCTGAAGAAAGATGCAAGTCAAAGAGCAATGTAAGTGTGTATCCCATTCGCTACAGATCAAGTCAGTCAGCCAGCAACCGGGCACTTGATAGCGGACGTACCACAAAGTCATCGATTGGGACAACGGCACGGAAGAGGCGCGAGAAGAAATCGTGACGGGCAGCCAGCTACGCACACAACGCACGATACTCGCATCAGTTAGCAACGATGCTTGCTCAGCTCTTTCGGGGCAATAGATATGTACCTGTAGGTCAACGACCAAGCGCGAGCAAAAGCGACGGCCGGTGCAGTAGTACTTGAAGTTGTTGTTGCTCTCCTCCAGGAGTCCGACGACCGGCTTCGCGGTGGCGCCCGTGTACGCAAACTGCTTCACCAGGTGAGGCTGCGCGTCGTCGAGCCACTGGTTGGCAATGCGCTTGTTCTGCCATTTGCCCAAGAAGTAGCAAACCAAGTAGAGAGCCGCGACAACCCAACTACCAGCCTCCAGGTAGAACAAGTCGTCTGGAAATATGCACGCAAACCACAAACAAACAGTCAGCCCATACCCATGATTGTGTCAATCCCTCCCTCCATAAGGGGGCAACTGCAAATGAGGTCACGTACTCGGGTTGAACGGCACCGTGGCAGCGGCAGCCGCAACTTTCTGCGCCAGCTGCGCGTCGACCGCGTCGAACTCGTCCGTCTCTGTGTATCACAATACAAATCAAGCAGCAGTCATGTTGCAAAGTACCACACACACAAAGTCAATCCAACGCTGAGCCTCTCCACCACCGTTCAAAGGCAAAGCGTAAGAGCTGCACACACACGCACCTGCGGTTGCGGTGGCCTTGAGGGCGACGTTCGCCACGAGCAATGCGGCGAGCGCCATCGATTGCGCCAGCGACCGGGTCCACATGTCTTCGTATCGTCTCTCTGGAGCTCTTGGTTTGGATGCGCTTTAACGAGTGAGCTAATGAGCTGACAAGCGAGCGTTCCCGCGCTCCCACGTCACCACTTTTGAATTAGTGCCCCAGTGTGACTAATTTGAAGTACCTCCAAGCAGTCCAAAACAGTGTGTACCACATAAAAAATGACTCCTGCTTTGCCGTTTCGTTCTGTTATGGACGCGTGAAAGGTAGCCACTCGCGCGTTGAAGGCCATTAGTGTCGCCTAAGAAGGTGTGGTGCTCTCGACGAGCGGTTGTGCGTGAGAAGCGATGTTGTATATATGAGGCGCTAACATGCTGGTGATGGCGTGTGTTGTGTATGCAGGAATTCGACATGGACGCCGAGGCAGCGCAGCAGCAGCAGTTGAAGAGAACGAGCGCGGAGGACCAGAGCCAAGGAGAAGCGCAGGCGGCGGCGTTGACAAAGCGAGGTGAGAGAGACAGCAGCGTGATTCTCTCTCTTCTGTATGGAGTCTAACCGCGTTGTATCTCCACTTCTGTATGTCGATGCACAGAGGCGACGGTGCGTCTGCAAGCAGCGTATTCGCCAGAGAATACCCGCCTGCTCACGTGCTCGGCGGTGTATATGTGCATTGTATTGCTGTTGCTTGCAGATGAGCTTTTTGGACGGAAGCGGCTCGACAGTGAAAAGGAAGTCGCCGACGAGCGCGGCGGTCGTGCGCGAGGGCTTGAAGGCGAACCTGTCGGCGGCCGAAGCTACTTCGCAGCTCAAGGTGCTCTGCCGCAAGTTTGCCGCGCTCACAGAGAAAGTCAAGGTACAGTATGCTATCATTCATTATAGTTTCCTCAATGGCTCGTACACATATAGACGGCGACACAATGAACCCGTTGGTGCACTGTGCTGGTACGTAGGAAGAGATCCGAGTTCGAGAAGAAGCCGATCGCGAAGTGCGGCGGCTCAAGGCGATCATCGAAGGTAAGCGGCAAGTTCTGCTCACTATGTGAAGCCCTATGATGAGACTAATAAGATACAATCTCTATGAATCAATATGGGGAATCACTTACAAGGGAACAAAGCGCCCGTGGTAGCGTCCTGCCGAGCCGAGTCCCAGGCATACATGCGCGAGCTCAAGGACGCGCACGACAAGAGCAGGCAGGAGCTGCGCTTCGAGAAGGAGAAGAACGCGATGCTCGTGAGCAAGGCGCTCGAGCTCGAGAAAGAAAAGAACGCGCTGCTTGCAGCAGCCCAGTCGGCCGCGTCCTCATCGGCAGGTATGCGTCGCTTTGTGTGTGGTGATGGCGAATCGAGGCTTGCTGAAACTTGTGTGTGAATCTGCAGACTCGGGGCCGTCGCGCCAGGCGCAGTGGGACAAGGAGCAGGTGCAGAAGATCCAGGCGACCTTGCGCATGACAATCGACGAGCTCCAGGACGAGCTAAACCGGAAAGAGGTGAGTCAATCACGATCCTCAGTTTAGCACAAGGTGATAGGCTCATTCAGCTGACCAATGTCCTACATCAACAGGATGAGCTCGAGTCGTACAAGGAGCAAGCTCAGCGAGAGCGCGGCCGCGTGAAGCAGCTCGAAGACGTGATCCGAGCCAGAGAGATTGCCGAGCGCGATACCGAGCGCTTGAGACACCAGCTCGAGGCCGATCTCCGCGACGCCGAGCAGCAGGTCAGCAAGGAGCAGCAGCACCTGCAGTCCGTCTCGGAGCGCGCGCAGGAGGACCGTGTCATCCGAGACACGCTCGAGGAGCAGATCGATACGCTGAACGAAGTGAATTCCGCATTGGAGCAGCGCTGCAACGCACTCATCCGCCGCGTGGAGCTCAATGCAAACGTCATGAACGACTGCCACGAGCTGAAAGTGCAGCTGCGCGACGCTGAGATCGACAACGAGACGCTCGTGCGGACGGTGCGTCGTCAAGTTAACACTGTCAGCCGCTGTGCTTGATCTCTGTGAAAGCCACTCATTACCACGTCTGTTGCTGTGATTTGTTTTTCTCAATTTCATAGATCCGCGACCTGAAAGACCAGCACTTTGAGCGCGAGAAGGAGCTCAAGACTGAGATCGAGAAGGCGAAGGACGAGAAGCGCGAAGTTGAGGCTCAGGTGAAGGAGCTGGAGGCAGAGATCAACTCGCTGCGGGCGCAGAACTCGCTCTTCTCCGAGTGGATGCTTGTGCGCAACGAGAACGCGCTGATCGTCAAGAAGGAGCTCGTGTACGACAGCGGGTCGTCGTCCTCTTCGTTGCACTCGAGTCCCTTCTCGCCTCATGTGAGAAGTACCAGAGACTTGAACAAGTCGAGTGAGAGGAATGCTGCGGACATCCAGCCTCGCTGGTTGCACCAGTCGTCCTCTTGTGGTGAACAATCGAGCCCTTCACCTCAGCAGCCAGGAACACCAGCCACCAGTGATTTGTCAGACTCCACGACAGCAGCTCGAAAGGAGAAAAGCCTGTACGTCCACACATCGCGCATCCCGCTATCACCGACAAAGACGATGAGCATGACGACCGCATCTCCAATCAAACAGGTTTATCGCCAGCTCTTCCTCCTGTTAGTTTCTCTGTTGCTCACAGAAACTAAAGAGGTCACTTGTGTGCTTCTCGCTTTATCTTCCTTGTCTAGCAATCGTGGCGTGCGCCGTCACTCGTGCACGATTCGACTCGCTTTCATTCGACATCGACGAGCAATTCTAGCGGCAAAGACAACAGCAGCAAAGCAAGTCGCAGTATGAACAACCATGTCCGAATGAGCACGGAGTTACCACAAGAGCGCACAGCCACAGCCAATACCACCACTCGAATCTCTCGAAAGATGTCGACAGCGTCCGTGTCGTCGTCTTCTTCGTCGACGACATCGTCCTCGACGAACGCGGACCACGAGAGGCTACGACTGCTCATGAGCCGGAATCGCGAGCTGCAGCAGCGTCTTCAGCAAGAGACACTCGCGACGCAAAACCTCGAGCAGGAGATCACCAACTTCACCACGTCCTACCACGGCCGCCATCCGAATTACTAGCATTTCGTGCACACAGTAGATCGATCAAGACTATAAATTTCATCAACGTGAAAAGCCTACCCAGGCATGAATTTAAAGAGCTCAAGAAGCCACTTCATGCTGCTCTCCCTCGTCAAGCTGCTCTTCGTCGCCGTATTGTTACTTCTTCTGTGCGGCTCCGTTCTTCGCTGGACTTGAAGGCTTCGCGTCGCTACTGTCGCCATTCGACGCTGCCAGAAGCAATGGCTCGTACAACTTTCTGGCGTAATCCACGTGTCGCTGAACCTCCGTCGTTAGCGTCGGCTCCTGGGCCGAGAACGAGTCCGCGTGCTCCGGGTCGCAAAACAGTCGCTTGGTCGTGTCCAGTAGCTCGAGATCTCTCTTGTGCAATGCCTGGAGGCAGCTCTTGTCCTCGTCAATGTGACTCCGAAGCATCGTAGCTTTCTCGAGCAGTTCCTTAGCCACCGCGCTCACACCGAGAGCCTTGTACCCTTGGGCTTCGTCCGTGTACTTCTTCAGCTGCGCCTCGGATTGCTCGACTCGCCCCATCATGAACTTGACGCACGGCAGCTCGCTGGCAAAGTACCGCAGGATGCCTTCGAGATGCTGGCGCATGCACACGACGCGTTTATCCTTGAGCGATTGGACGTCGCTGTGTTCAAGCGATATGTTTGTGATTGCGTCCTGCAGCTCGGAGAATGTGGCGTCGATTTGCTCGCACCGCTCCTTGCGCTGATACTGCTGGATGACGTGCTGGTGCTCGTTGTCGAAGCGCGACGTTTCGTCCTCAAACTTCTCCTCGACACTAGCGATCTGTTCATCCAGCTCTTGCTGCACACATGCATTGTCGTCGATTTCGCGATTGAGTGCTCGCAGCTGCGCTTCCAGCTCTTCGCGCTTCTTCTTCAGATCGTGCAGAACGGCGTCAGCCACCTCTCTTTTCGCTACAAGCGGTGCGATTTCTGCCGCTTTCCGCTCGCTCAGCTGCGTCAGCTGCTGCTTGATCGCCTCCAGTTCTTTCGGATCAAGCTCGCTCAGCTGATTGTCTTCTTCATTGGCAGCAAATGCTGAGAACCGATAGCTAGTGCAGTCGCTATCCGTCGATCCATTCTGCAGCTGCTTTTGTCCTTCCTTGCCTGCTTGAAGATGCTGGGTCGACGACGAGATGTTGTCTTCCACGAGTTTGTTGATTTTCGCCAAGCGCGACTCGTATAGCGCAAGTGCCTCACAGCGGATGTCTCGACGCTGGAAAGTATCACGAATCGCCTGTCCCTTGACTGCACCATCTTTCGCTGCAGCGGTAGCTAGCTCTGCATCAATGCGAAGAATCTCTTGCGACAAAGCTGAGCCCATGTCGATACCGTTCAGCGACAAACGGTAGTTCAGCACGATCTTGCTCAGGTACTGTGCCGCTTTTTCCACAGATACATCGTCTTGCAGTAGCTGGTTGCTCGATCCTCTCAGCTTGTCCACGATCGAGCGTACGGCTGCAACGATCGAATTGGCGATGCCTCGGTTCGACGAACTTGGTTTCCCGTCGCGCTCGTTGGACAGACAGTTCGCGAGCAGTGCGTTGAGGTTGTCGTAGATCGCGTCGGTCGCCGGACACGCCTGGAAGATGTTCTCCAAGAGCATCTCAAGCGCCCTGCTCTGGAAAAACTCCATAATCGTGTCAGTGTTGACGTACAATCGGCTCCAGCCAAGCAGCCCAACTAGCGCAGCGTGGATATCGCTGTGTGATGCAGCAATCTCTAATCGCTTGGAGAGCGGTAGCTGCGATGGATCTGTGCTTTCCTGGTTCTCTCCATCGTGCACCGCGAAAATCGACTTCCTCTTCCCATTCGCATCACTCGATCCGTTCGAGTGACCGTTCGTCTCCTGGTTGTCGCCGCCGCTCGACACGCTGTTCTTGCTGTTTTTCTTCTTCTTTCGCTTCTTCTTGTCACCGGTGGACGTGGGCGTCGTCGCGTTCGTGTCGATGCTGGCCGTGCTGCTGCCACTCACACTGCCTTCACGCGGCTTCACGACCACTGCGGCCGGTCGCGACGAGCCGGATGGCTTTTGGTTGTTCAGCGTCGCGAACCTGTCACGTGCGCAGAGCACAAGAGAGAGAGCCGTGGTAAGTGAGTGAGTGGATAGTTCACATGTAATTAGCACAGTCAAGAGCACACGTACAGGTTGGAGGTCTTGACGGCGTCGCGAGCGAGCATTGTGGTCAGTCGGGCGGCGGTCTCTTGCTTCCTTTCGTGGTGGATTTTCGAAAGTGACGATTCGACAAGATCTTACAGTGTTTCCACGAAAACGACAGAAACATGTTGCGTGAAGGAGTGATGGTCCCAGCTCTGCCTCTTCTTTTACCTTCGCGCCACATTTCTGTCGATGCGTTGAAGATCGCAGACGGACACCCTCAGATCGCCAACTTACCATGAGCTACTACATACCACACGACTCGTTAACAACCTCTTTCGGGTCGATAACACTAAGCAAGCTTAATGTGACCTGACAACCTCGGAGTAGGCTTCCCCGGGCACCCGAACTCGAAGAGCCCAAGTGAGCTTGTGTTCGTTCTTGATGAAGATGTTGCGCGCGGCGTTCACGTCTCGGTCCATCGTCAGATTGCAGTTCGAGCAGTGGAAGACCTTCTCGTGCGTGATCTTGCGGTTGATTCTCCCGCAATG
>JAASGT010000633.1:0-19801 GCA_023334315.1 Globisporangium alternatum
AGGAACTCGCTGAAGAGCCTGTCGTAGTAGTACGCCTGCTTGCGGACCGGGTTGGCGTAGATCACGAAGCTGTGTAGCAGGTACACGGAAAAGCTGATCTTTCCCCAGAAGCGCAGTACGCTCCACTCGAGCGCACTCGAGAGCCACGACGGCAGCAGCATCTCGATCACGATGAGCACTGTCACGTGCAGACTGATGAACGGGAAGCCCCTGGGCGCCTTGGTGGGCAGCTTGGGGTCCTTCTGTGTCCAATGGAAGAGTAGTCCGTTGAAGCACGTACTCACCAAAAGCCCCAGCACGACATACTCGAGCGCGCGTATTAGGCACTTATGCCACACGCGGAACTCGAACGCTCGCTGCTTGATGCTTTGCTCGAGCTTCACGAAGATGACTGCGGCCATGGAACCCGATAGAAAGGTCGGCAGGTGCGGCCTCAACGGCATGTGGCTCGTTCGGAAGGCGTAGAGCCCCTTGTAGACCACCCAGACGTACATGGGGATGAGTGGGATCCACCAGAAGCGGCGCAGACGCAGCGTCAGCAGCACGAACACGGGGATGAGGAAGTAATAGGCGATCTCCAGTGGTAGTGTCCAAAAGACATGGTACCGGTAGTCAAACTGGAACGTGAGCACCTTGAAGAGGTCAAAGTCCTCAGGCTTGGTGACGTGAAAATACTGCTTCTTGGCCTTGTCCGGCAACAACCAGAGCACGATCGCGACCACAGCGAAGAGCGGGTAGACGCGGAAGAAGCGCTTGGAGAACTCTACTTAAAGAAGAGCCACGTGAGTCGAAACGACGAGAGCACTCTTTCTGCTGCTGATTCGAGTACGTCAGTAGCAGAAGCGTCACTTCAACCAGAACGTGGGACTTGTGCGCGAGTGATGGTTCACGTCCCACGTGGAAAGAGTTTCGTTGCGAAATGGCACAAAAAAAGATCTGCACTGTACTTATTTTCTAACTTGAAAATATTTTTGTCCAATCATTTTTTAGTCAGTAAAATTATCCAATTAAAAATATATAGACATTTGTTTCAATCAATCATAACACTCCAAATAATTGTATATGTTTAATTTTGAAGATCTCGTTGAATAATGCTATGGCTTCACAAACGAGCAGCTTCAGCATGGGAGTAGCTCGATTGCCGAATAGAGCGCGTTTTCAGATCGATAGCCAGGATTACGGCATGCTTTATATGCAATGTACGATAGTGAATGGGTCCTGAATCTCAGGTGGAGCCGGACCTCCCAAGTTGAAGCTGCAGCGTGCGATCGACGAGCACATCTCTGCGCGAGAATACCGGCACGTCCGTGGCATGCACCCATTTGCCGACTAGCCACGCGAGTGACTGCCTAGCACACATTGAACATCGCAGTTGCACACTTTTTTCAGTTGCCAAACACGCACAAAGTTTCATAAGGTATGCCAACATGAAAAGCTCGGCTGCCTCACTGTAAAGTTTCGCTCTGGTTGTTTCTCCATCCGGAGACGGAGCGTTCTTTAGACAAATAGGGTTTTCTCTAAACAATTTTCAGTGCATGAACTTGCCTCTCGGATCTCTTGAAGATGAATTGCAATCTCAGCTAATCGCCTTTATCTCTTGCTTTAAAAATCCTCACTCTTTGCGTATGTGCTGTATCACAATGAAGCCGAAACGAAAATGCGTAGTTGTCCGAGCAGCTCTCAAATAATGGCATTTGTAAGATTCCGGAGACACCACAATTCGTTAATGCATGCAATCATCGTTGGCTGCGGTGGTCAGCAGCTTGCAAGAGCCAGTGAGTAGCCTTGGTCTCACTCTTACGCCATGTTCAAGCAACGCGCGGCGGCGCACGCACGACGCAAAATGTAGCTCTCTTGATCTCGCCAGTGGTGGTGGGACACCTCCTTTGCGCAAGAAATCTGGACAAGAGTTTAAGCAAACGGAGTTCAGCATCGTACTTCAAGGACATGCAGGCTCTGTACACATAGCCCACTTTCACACACTCCTGCGGCATGTATCCGGATACTCTCTCCGGTGGAAGAAGAGGCAGTTGACCAATGTTCTCCTATTTCTCCGCTTACAAAGTTCTCGGCTCGCTCAATTCTCCGCTAGGATTGCATCTCGAGAATAAGAAATCAGGCCTCCTACCTGCGTGGAGGGAGCGCGCAGCCTACTGGTGCTTGGGGAAACGCTTTTGAATCCATGCTGCTGACGTCGACCAACCCACGCTTGATGACGCATAGGACGTCATAGACCTAACCCTACTTGTTTTCATGTTTCATCAGAACAAGTGCATTACAAAAGAATCAACTCCTTCAACAATTGATACCCCTATTTAGTTGATACTTACAAAGCATAGAACATTGTAAGTTTTTGAGCTTTGGACCGCTTCGGTGCGCTACTTGTTGCTTGCAAAACATAACGTTGTACATGCATTCACCTCACGTACAAGAACAGCAATTGCTGGTATTGTGAATGCACCATGCTCTGCACGCGTAACCCAAAAGTACTGGTGTGCCGTCACTCTTTGATTTGATCCTTTCACATTGATCCATCATTGTCCCTTTTTTGGAAAAGCTGGCAATACAGAGAATTAACGTTTTCAGGTATACAAAATCCCATACATTTTGAGTCATCCAATAGTAAACTTTCGGATGTTTGAACGTGTATGGATTTTTGTATGCTTGAAAATCTCAGAAAGACTCGGCCGGTCGGTAATGTCCATATTTAGAAGAGAAAGAAACACGCCATGTGTTTTCGACCGTGCAACTGAGTTCCTGAAGCTCTTATTTTGCAACCAAAATGTTTGCTCAAACCGTCGAGTTGCTGAATTGGGTCTCTGCGACACGCCACAAGTGCGTCATTGCGCGCTGTGCGATGACTTTAGACTACGATGGTTGGCTGCTACTGCACTTTTTCGTGCGCATCTTGTCGAGCATGAACAGCTTTTCGGGTTTAACAATAGGTACACTACTCTATGGCTCTGGCCCGTCTTCCCAACAAACTCGAAGAGCTCGATGAGGCATATGAAATGGATTCAGCAGAATTTAGGAAAACGAATCTATCGTTTGGAAGCTGCTTTGTCGTGTCATAGCCGTCGGTGCCAGGGCCAGTCTTCTCACAAGAGGAGATGGAGCGGCACACCATCCTCGTTTCGAGAGTGCAAACCCGACACGAAACCATGCATCTCATTTGCGATCTTGCGGACAAGAGCGCACCCAACCACCACCAGCAGCCAACCACCACGCTGCGCAATCAGATCCGACCTCCATTTTTTATAGCTCCATTCAACATGAGCGTTTCGCAACAGACACTCGCGGCCTCCGCATCTGACCCGAAGATCGGTGCACTCGAGCTCCAGAAGATTCACCAGCAGCTCCACTACCAGTGTAAGTGGGCCATCTATTCTACTGGATATTGTGAGCCACTGGCGGCCTTCGTGCTGTGTCTTGCCATTCCCATCGCTCCGTAGTCTCACTTGTGAATTATGATCCCCGCCGTCGTCCTGACTCCGCCTCTCGCGTTCCCAGCCGACGCGCTGCACCAGGTGGAAGAGGCGCTCGCAGCTGAGGAGCACCAGCATCATGTCTCCTTCACGCAGCTGATCAAGCACTTTGGCGTGGACTTCGTGTCGGCCATCGCCGCGTCCTTCGCGGTCTCACCGTTCATCACCGTCGTCGACCGTGCCATCGCCGAGAACGCGAGCGGCCGTCGCACGCTCTCGAATGGCGTCCGCGAGCTCTCGCGCTCGTTCGTGGAGAAACCCATCCAGTTCTGTCGCAGCCGCGAGTTCATGTGGATCTTCGGACTCTACTCGGCCACGTACGCGACCGCGAACACGTTCGACTCGTACTATGAGTGGAAGGAAGCCGATGGCCAGATGCCCAAGCTGCTCGCGACGACCGCGGTCAACATGTCGCTCGTGATCGCCAAGGACCGCGCGTTCGCGCAGATGTTTAGCGTGACCAAGCAACACAAGTTCCCGGTCACGTCCATGGGGCTCTTCGCGATTCGCGACTCGCTCACCGTCATCTCGTGCTTCCACGCGCCCAAGGTCATCATGGAGCACCTGCGCGAGCGCGGCGTGAACGAGAAGATTGCGACCGGTGTGGCGCAGATCGGTGCGCCCATCGCCGTGCAGTTCGCGTCCACGCCGCTGCACCTGCTCGGGCTCGACCTGTACAACCACCCGGTGGCAGACCGCGCCGCGCGTCTGCAGTTCATCCAGCGTGAGTACTTCCGGTCTTCGCTGGCGCGCATCGCGCGCATCGGCCCAGCGTTCGGCATCGGCGGCATCGGCAACAGCTCGTTCCGGACAAAGCTGCGCGCGATGGCGGACAACTAGAGAACCATGCCCTTCCTTGCCTTGTACACGCCTCAACCAACCAACAGTTCTGACTTATGATAAACGACGCCACGCACATAGAACGATGAGCGCCGATGAATGAATATAATATAATACCCATGTATAACACCCGCGATCATCTTGCGTTCATGTGTCCTGCACAAAAGCATTCCATTGGCTTGTCAAACAGCTCCTTCTCTTCAGCACCACCTCATCATGGCAGTATATTTAACACAGCGAGTGAGCGTTCTTCTATTACCTGTCTGTCGTCTATCGCGCCTCAGTCCTCTTCATCGTCGTCGTCGCTGACGTAGTGCACGCCCTCAACTCCATCGTCATCGCTCTCTTCGTCTTCATCATCATCAGCCATCTCTGGCATCTCACTGAACTCTCTGTACTCGCCGCCCAGCGTGTGCATGAGGTCCTTCCACAAATCCTTCTTCGGATTTACGGCGAGCGACAGCGGGGCCATCACAGCCACCCACGTGCCGCGCTTGAGTTCGTTTTCCAACTGCCCTGCTGTCCACGTCGACACGCCGTTGATGAACATGATCTCCGACTGTTTCGCGAGGTTCTCCTCCACGGCCTTTGCGGCGGTCTCTAGATCGACGCCCACGAACAGCGCCGCGTCGTTGACGTCGTGGAAGTTGGAGGTCATGATGCGCTTGCCGCCAAACTCGGGCTTGCCGTGCAGCACTTCGGCGTGCTCTGTTCGCACGGGGCCGCCCGTGCGCACCTTGCACGAGCCGAACGCGCGCATGATCGACGGGTGCACCTTGAACGCCTTCATGAGCGGATTCGTCGTTGGCTGGTTCACGATGAACCCTCGCGCGCCCTTGAGAGAGTGCTCGGTCAGCATGATCACCGAGCGGCTGAACAGGCCGCTGAGCAGTGGGTGCGACACCAGGAAGACGCCCGACGCCAGGTCCCTACACATAATTGCATACGAACCAGTAAGAACCCACTCGCTAACCACCTCTTGTGATAAACCCTCAGCATCAGTACGGACTCTGCGTGCTGGACATTCGCAATGGACATCGGTGTCTCGGCTGGTTCGTCTCGCTTGCCTGCTCGTGCAGCATACCGCAGCTTCTTCACTGGCTTGTCGCCGATCACGCCCAGCTCTTTCGCTTCCGCCAGCTTGTCATTCAGCGCCTTGAGTGCCACAAACGCTGTGTCCACCAGTACGCGTTCAATCGCAGCAGGTGCGCGGCCAGATTCAGAGTCAACTGCGCGGAAGTTGTCGCGCACGAGCTGCACGAGCGCCTTCTTCTCGGGCGACGGCACGTAGAACGAGCGGTTCTCCAAGAACTCGAGCACGAAGCGATTGAAGTTCTCCACGTGCGGCAGCCGCGTCCGGGTCTCGTGGATCAAGGGCCGCTGCAGCAGGTTGGACGACAGTAGCGCACGCAGCGACGCGTGGCGGTCGAACTGCTTGGCGGCCGTGAGCAGGTCGCGGTACAGGATCTTGGAGAGCGACATGGCGACAGCAACCTTGGAGGGGAGGATCAGCGGTGACTGCTGATGGACGCAGACACAGAGAGAGGGTCAAGCACTCGAGCGCTTCCTTCTTGTGAGCTCTTCAGATTGCGTCCAGGCAATCACCGGCCCGGAAATGATGCATCAGCGGATGAGGTGGTCCACGCCAAATTATGAACGGACGTATACCTAGCGAGAGCAGTATCCGTTCAGTGGACGTAAAAATACTGCAGACACAGTAAACAGTTAACTCTGTAATTGCATATGTCGTCAATTGATTTGATGCATGAGGAAGCCACCAATGTGGCCTTTCACGGCGACTCATCACGCGTCGTTTGGCATGCATCTTCAGTTTTATGAGCTTTAAGTCGCTCGCTCATGGCTAAGAACGAGTGCTGCGACAGCTCAATATGCGTTGTTCTGAAGTAGATTCGCGTTTTGCTGGTCGGACTAGCGAAAAAGGAAGATCGCTTCATGAGAGGCTCTCACTTCATTCTGTTCAAAGTGCTCTGTTGGATTGAGGATCGGATTCGTCTCTTCCCAAACGAGCAGAGAAGATAAGGAGGCAGCTCTAAACAGAGCTGAAGAGGCAGGCAGCAGCAGAGTTGGGAACGACGATGTGTAACTCGGAACCAACAGTCGGTGTTGAAGGCTGCACGATCATTCAGCGTTTCTCAGCTCAGCTGAGGTCGTGGGCTAGAATCCGCTAAGGCATACATGCGGCTTGGTTTTGCGACACCAGGACCAGAGTCTTGACCATCAAATCACCGCCTCCTCCCATGGCTATATGGGCTGCTTCGGTCTGGACGCCAGCTCGATCCGATGGCGACCGAGTAGCTAGCCATCAATCAATCAAAATCAAGCACCCCAAGCAGATGCCCACCGCATACTCCGTTAGCAGCCAACGTCAGAAAATGAAGCGACCTCGGAGGAGAATAGAGTGTCGGTTTGGGTTCCCAACGCCGGCATCGGACGATACGTCTAGTCTGCCACTGTACTGTTGGTGGTGCCTTTCCACTCTCACTTCGCACCATTGTTTTCATCATATAAACCAGATAACCATCCCGATCCGATGTGGTGGCTGGTGACTTGCCATCAAGCGCACCAAGCCAGTGGCCACCTCTTCTCGCCAGCGTTAGCAGCTCACGCGCGTGATTACGTCCATGCACGGTTAGCATCGCGCTCTGGTTCTGCGCCACGAGAAGCGAAGGAACACTTGGCGATCATGTCACGGGCTCTCACAAAAATCACGAGCAGTCGGACACATCCGGCGGTTGGGAATCGCATGCGAGTCTACCATGTGACCTTGCTTTCATCCAGGCACAAATGACCAAACAATCGCAACGTTGAAGTTCCCAGACAAGTTCGAATTTTCCTGCACCCTCATTAAGTTTTTTTGAATATCTCATTTTCTTTTTGACCTGCTCTTTGTATTGTCCAACGTTTGCGTCCTGTCTCTGCAGTAATCAAATATTTTCGACCAATCACCTACTTCAACTTTCCAGAAAGTCTGAACTCTATACGCTTTTCCACCAATAACATCGTATAAATCTACCAAAAACAAAGAAATAGTATATTTCTGAGACTTGTGGGAAGAAAAAGAACTGGCACGCACAACCAGGAGTCAGTCGCTTTCACTTGACTTCACTATGCTCAACGGATTTGTGGGAGAAGCAGGTCCATCATGGTGTTTCAGTGAGGCTGCGACCATGAGGTTGTCCGCTGCTTATGCGGTGAGGACCTCCATTTGCCAATTGCGAGGATAGCCCACAGGTCCGGATTCTCTTGAGCACTGCCGCTTACAATGATGATGATGGCGGCGACGCGACCAAGCAGCTTGGACAGCAGCAGCAGCAGCAGTCGCAGCAGCGTGAGCGTGGTGCGCACGGCAGAGGACGTGAGCCACGCGCGCGTGACATCCGTAGACCATATCGCACTGCAGTTCTACTGGCAGGGCTACGACGCGTACGCGCACTGCCGCACCCACGAGAGCGTCGTGCCCTGCTTCTTCAATGAGCACTGCGCCGGCCAGGACACGGACGCCGAGTTCGTGCACATCGTGCCCGTGGACGAGGTGCGCTCGCGCGCAATCCTCGACGAAATGCGCGTGCAGCTCGTGTCCGTGAGCTCGGGCAAGTATTTGCGCGCCACGCGCGTCTCCAAGTTCCTCAAGTGGTCATCGACGCGCGACGAGCAGACCGTGTTCCAGATCCAGGTGCTCGACCGCAAGCCGCTTACCCAAGGCTCCAAGTTCACGCTCGCGAGCTGCTTCTGGCCCGGGTACTCAATCGGCTTTGGCCAGAAGCTGCCGCTTGGAGGGAGTCGTGACTTGGCAAAGGCCATCGGCTTCCTCACGCTCGAGAAGAAGAAGCACCAGCCGCCGCTGCTCTTTCCCATTCGCTTCCGCGCCGTGCTGCGCGAGTTCAGGAGCCTGCGACCAGCCTCGTCACCTTCGCACCAGGAGGCGCCGACCGCGTTCGTGACCACGAGCGACATGGTGTTCATTGACGAGGAGCACGAGCCGCGCGTGGCCAACATTCCGCTGGCCACCATCGTGCCAGCGATCCAGAGCATCGTCGTGCGAGGCAGTAGCGGGAGTGATCATGACACTGAACCAGAAGACGAGACCATGAGCGACGCGTGTCCGTACTGCGGCGTGCACGTGCGACAGCGCGTAGGGCTGCTCGCGCACATCCGCGACTACCACGGCGACTGGCTGCAGCGACCGTTGGTCGAGGGCTCGTTCTGCGTGAACTGCGGCCAGCGGCGCGTTGACGGCGTCTGTTCGCGCTGCTCTCCTCGTAGTTGATGCTGTGGAGTGTGTGTGTGCCGAGTGTCGAGACGAGTGGGATGAAAGGGTCGTGAAGTCTCCATTTGCAAAGTTTGTGTTGGAGAACAGCAGGATTGAGCGCGTGACGATATGTAGAAGCAGGAGAGAGAGAGAGCTTTATTTAAGCAGAATTAATATTAAGATGCAAGTTATGTGGATATCAGTTCCAGAAGGAAGCGTTCGAAAGCACGACGTTCACCGTCGCATCGGAGGTGTCCTCATGCAGAGAAGCATGTCGACTTCGGTCACCATGGCCGTGGACTTCGCAAGCATTCGAGAGCCATTGAGCCTCTGCGATATGATAAAGTCCATTTTTGTTTACATATCTATTTTAGGAGGTTCTTGATGACTTGATTGCATCACCATCCACTATTTTATGTGTATCTCATCAATCAGGATATCAATTTTTACAGGCTCACTCAAGACAGCCGCATTTCGACCAATCACGACACTGCTTCAGCTTTGTCATTTTCCTGGATCTGTCATCAGAGACGCAGAGACAAGCACAAGTCAAGACAGCGATTGTTGATTGCGGACTTGAGTGCATTTGCGCGACCACCTCAAGAGCAACAAGCAACGCAAGCAGCACCATGGCCAACAAGACGAGCGAGACCACCGCCAGCACGACGACGCCTGCGCCGGTGCTCGGCAAGTCCGGCAAGAAGATCTGCTGCTCGTGCCCCGAGACGAAGAAGGAGCGCGACTTGTGCGTCATCACCAACGGCGAAGACCTCTGCAAGGACATTATCGAGAAGCACAAGGCGTGTCTGCGCAGCGAAGGCTTCACGGTCAAATAGGGCAGGCGGCTAATGAAGAGACGCACTCGGTGCACCGTGTGCAGGCGACGAAGTGGAGCAACGCGTTACGCCGCTTGGCGGCCAGTGAATGACCAACAACTGACAGATCGATTGATTGACTGGTTTGGTTGGTTGGCGGAGCGGCGACGAGCTGTCTCGGACGACCTGCAGTAGATTTCATAAGGTATTTGATGGCAGCGACCATCGCTCAATGAGGACAAGCAGACAGCAAAAACAACAAGAGCTCGTTTTATCGTTTGACGATTTGATCATTGCGTCGTCTTGCTTTCGATTGGATCTCAGTGGCCGTCTCTGCCTAGTGTTGGTCTGTCCAACTTGCATCTACAGATCGGACTGCACTGCTGTACTACGACAGTCTCTTACATCTCCTCTTCGAGCGGAAGCGATCCCTGGACGATGCGCAGCACCATGCGATGCCGATGGAACTCCATGTCCTTTTGCGTGAACGACAGCGGCTGGCGAGCGAAGACGAACAAAACCAAAAACACATTTAGTCAGCACTCGACAGTACCGGATTCAAGCTGATATGGTGCGTACCTTGTTGAGCGAGAGGTAGTCGGCAAACATGCAGGAGAAGACGCCGCAGTCCGAGCCGTTAGCTTGCTGTGGCGTACCTTCGGCTGTCGTCATGAGCTCCCAGCCTTCGTCGCTGAACTCGACGCTCTTCTTGTGCTCCATCTCATCGTGTAAATATCTGACACGAGGCATTTCAGAAGTCACGTTAGCCACAATATAGCCTCATGAGACTCAAGTATCACTGTTGTTGTTTCGTACCTGAGCAGCACCTTGAGGCACGTCGCGCCGCTGCCGCTCATCGAGTCGTAGTACTGAATGCGCTTCTCCGTCATGAAAATCACCGCCATGCACCAGTGCGTCTATCGCATTCCGAGCAATTCAAGCACAACATTAGCATGAGTGCAATTTCAGACAGAATCGAATTGAAGCCTGAGAGCTGCGTACATTCGAGATGTTGACTGGGACAAAGATTTTGTCCATCGCGAACAGGTCAATCTACAAAACACAGACATCGCATAGTCCGTCAGCAAATCAAATCAAACAATAGGCAGCTCAAGAATCATTCCTGGTTCACGCACCTTTCGCGTCCAGCGGCGCACGTTGATGAAGTTGTAGCCTTCCTCCGAGACTTTTGTGTAGAAGAACGAGTTGAAAAAGTGGCTCCGCTTGGGCAAGACGCCGCTCGATACAAGCGCTTCGTCGCGATCATTCAGCAGCTGGAGATAAAAGTTAATAACCTACACAAACAAACAGAGCGCGTGAGACTCAACAACCGATAAATCCGACAATTTCCCGTGAACGACAATGTTGAGATTCACCTCGTCGTTCAGCCACTGAAGCGGCTTGAGGCACTGCAGCGTGCGGCGCGTGATGTCCACCTGGTACTTCTGGATGAGCACGCGGTCCGGTGGCCCCTGGTTCATCGCGGCGATCACGACCTCGAGGTCCTCTGGCGGCAGCTCTTTCTTCCGCGATGCGCGCTCGGCGTCGTCATACGCTTCGATCGCAGATTCCCACAGCAGCTCATGGCAGACTTCGGCAAGCAAAATCTGTGATTATAAGAAGCCATCCATACACACGAGTCGATTTGGTTAGCGACCTAGATCGTAAAGAGTGACAGGAGGCTACACATACGATACGAACGTTTGTCTCGCGGTCCGTGATGATCTTGTAGAAGAAATCGTCCTTCTCCGAGCGCGAGAGTCGCTGGTTTTGCAAGAGCACTAGGAGATACACAGACAGCGCTACATTAGGAGCCAAATACCAAACCTACGACACAGTCCAATATGCATTCAAACGCACCTTCGAGCTCGTTGATCTCGTCCTGGTTCTTCAAGTCCGATGTCTCCTTGCTGGCACTGGGCACACTCTTGTGCTCCTATTAACATCAGCCCAAAGCGCTACATCAGCAACGGGATAGTACAACATACATTCATCAAAATACAGACGCTGCGTACATTGCGATTCACCGACGGCACAACGCGGCTGTTCATGACGGCTGCCTTTCGTCCACTGCCGATGCGCTTGTCGAGCGTCTTCGAGAGCAGCTGGCCGAGCGAGCTCGTGTGCTTGCGGAAGCTCTCGAGCGGGTCTTCCTGGCTCCAGTCGATCTGCAGCGCCGGCGTTTGCTGCACAAGCTGCTCTTTATTGTTATTATCGTGCTTTTGCTTCTTGTTGGGCTTGGACGGAAGCGGGCCGTACTCTTCGGCGTCGACCTGCTGCAGCTTGCGCAGGAAGCTCTCTCTGCTGTTGTCCTTGAGGCTGCGCTTGTACGGGTGGAAGTGCACGCGGCCGTCGTGAGGACTCACAGACGACTTCGCGAGCGCCACGGGATACTCTTTCGTCACGCTCTGGCTGTGCGTCGTCGCATCTCGCAGCCGCTGCTGGTAGCTCCACGCATCCAACTGCGACTCGATCTCCTGCGAAGAACAGACGCAAATACAGAAGCAGCAATAGCGACAAAGAGCGATGGCCATGTTAGCAACGTTATCAGAGCTCGCTAGTGGGGGCTCAGCAGCACATCAAGAGCACCACTAGGCATGCATGAGCGCCGAGCAACGCACCATCGACGCGCTCACTCGGTTCGCTTCCTGTACTTGCAGCTTTCGTCCAAGCCAAATTTGCGAGCGCGGCGAGGAAGTACTGTACAGGACAGAACAATAAAAATTGCAGGTTTCCCTCTCTTTAGTGACTTAAGGAGCAGAAACTCAAGATCAAATGCGAGTCACTTGAGCGGGGAAAGTTTGCGAAAATGGAGCGTGGAAGTGATTTGCTGGTGACATTGAAGCCAGCCACGAACGAATGAAGAGCTCAATAACCTTATTAGAATACAAGACGTTGACGATGAATACCGACGACACACGAGAGACAAACAAGCTACGCTCTTGGCGGCGTTGGCACCCGCAGATGTACACTATGATGCCAAAACTTGTCCGTGCTACCTAGAGATTCTTCCGCACCGCGTTGAGGACACTCTCGTGGCTCAGCACGTCGTCCACCGAGAAGCGCGCGTGCGGGTCCTTCTCCAGCAGTCCTCGCACGAGTTCCTGAACTTTTTGTGGCACACGCGTCCACACAGGATGGACAAACGACACACTCTCTGTCGTCACACGGCGCACGATCTGCTCTTCGCTTGATGTGCCGATGAGGTCGAACGGGTGACGCCCCGAGATGAGGATGTACAGCAGACAGCCGAGCGACCACATGTCCATCGCCTGCGTCATCTCCTGGTTCTGCAGCACCTCAGGCGACCAGTAGCAGCGTGTCCCCGATAGCAAGATCACAGACTGGCTCGTCGAATCCTTGTTCTCATCTGATTGTGATGACGCTGTTGTCCCTGCAGACCCGAAGTCGATGATCTTGAGCTTGAGTTTCGCGTCTCGACGCTCCTGAGTACTGCTACCTTCTTCGTCGTCGCTCTCGTCCAGCACCATGATGTTCTCCGGCTTCAGGTCGCGATGCACAATGCCACTCTGTTGAAGGAACGCCAGCGCGTCTGCCAGTTGCGCCACGAGCAGCAGCGCAGTGCGCACGTCCACCTGTCGGCGCTTCTCAAGAAACGAGTGCAGCGAGTCGCCCGGGACGTACTCGGTCACGATGTAGTGGAAACCATTGTGCGAGTACGAGCCATCGTAGCGGATAATGTTCTCGTGGCCGCCGCTCTGCTGGATGGACGACAGTGCCTGCTTCTCGCGCGAGACCTCGTCGTGGTTGTCCGACAGGTCCTGTACCATCTTGACCGCGGCCACGTGGCCGTCCTTCTTGCTCACGCACTGCAGGACCATGCCGAACGTCCCGGCGCCGATGAGACTTTTGGTCTCGTACTCTGCGTCAAAGTACACTGCTGTTGTCGCCTGCTGATCGCTCTTGTCCTCTTCATCTTCGTCCTGCTGCTGGCAAAAATCCACTGCTGCTGCTCCAGTCGTTTTTCTCCACGTTGTCCCCGTGTGTCGTCGGCTGTTTGCGTCCAGGCGCTGCAAAATCTCGCAACGCGTGCTCGCGTCATACTCATCCGATGCAGCACACAGAACGAGAGCAGCGGCACCGCTGGCAATGAGCTCCACGACCCGTCGTCGCCGAATCTCTCTAGACGACGCATCTCTGTTGCCGTGATGACACGTGGACGCGTTCGCCAGTGGCGCTGCTGCTGTCATCGTAGCTGTCGTCGCGTGGCGCTGTGAGGCGCGCGTCAGCAACAGCATCAGCCGCGCGGTCGTCGCTGGCGCTCGCGCAGTCATCTCTCTCTTCGTATTGAAGCTCGTCACCTACTGCTCGTGCTGCTCCTCTCAATGCGCGCGTCTCGTGTGGAATGGTTCCGCATTTTCAAAAACACAGCCTCGCCTCTGCACCAGCACCTACCCTAATTGAGCAACAATATTTGCTGGAGGTTTGAAATTTCCGTGAATAGGAGATACCCCCCTCAATCTGCACCCCAAAAATAGTGGAGATATTTTTATCACCACGCGTGAAACCAGCGAAACGCTGGACGGATCGCCATTTATTTCGCTGAAAATGGGTCCGATGGCATGACTCCACACGACGATCCATAGAGCAATTTAATGCTCTGGCTGGCGATGAAGCATAGTAAGCGAAGGAGGTTCAGAGATTCAGGAGGCTAAAATATGTACATGATTCTGTGTACAATGTTGTATCCATAGGCATTTGAATCTGCCACGTCACCCCATACATCAAATCTAAAGTGACCTTCAAATGACATAAAGTCAATCAAGAGCAACCTAAAACGTACTCCTTTTGAGGCCCTCGCCACATGAATAGGGTGTCATCGAGAAGAGATTTGAACAGCTTGACGTCGTCACGTTTGCTTGTGAAAACTACAAGTCTCTCGGCATGAAGCCATTCTGGTCATCTTTCGAGCTTTCTATTCTTATCATTTGAATGTACAGTTGGCATTTTCTAAATCGATACTCAGCATTACAATCTGTAAAGCTTATACAGAGTGTAACCAGTTGGTTACGTTGAAGTCAAATTCCATTTTGGCGGGAATGGACGATTTTCTTGGCGGCGACGACAGCGAAGTGCTCGTGCAGCGCGCATCGCTCCACGGCGTCGCCCCGTTCCCGACGTGGAATGGCACAATCGCTGCCGCTAGTGGATCTGCAAGTGATCGCTGCAGTGTGCTCTGCGAAAACGGCGACGTCGTGGTGCTGCTGGCGCTTCAGGACGAAGCACGCAGCCAAGCTGCGATCTTCAACCAAGGCGAGTGCAAAGCACACGATGGTTGCATGTGTATATTGATCTCGCGGCGCGGCATTGGCGTGCTTGACTGACTCTACATATGGGTGTATGACGATCCTTTGTACAGTGAACAGCATGCAAGTGGAGACGATCCTGCACTCCCCGACAGACAGTGTTGGGAGCGTCTGTCAGTGCTGGTCGCCGGATGGGAGCGTCTTCGCAACAGCGCATGACAGACGCATTACGTTCTACAGCGCAAAAAACGATTTTTGTGTGCATCTGACGGTACAAGTGCGGTTCAGCGTGGTGTCGATGGACATCGCAAGGCTGTCGAGTGACGGTTCCCGCGACGGTGACGACAGCGACATCACATATCTGCTCGCGGTGGGGACTGCGTTCGGCGCGTACCTCTACTTAGTGGAGCTCTCCACTCAGACCAGCAATCAAGAGCAAGTAAACGGCGATGATCACCCTACTGCTAGTGGTACGCCATTCATCACACTACCACCGCTTGCGTCCGCGTACGAAGAGATCTCGATGTGTTTTGTCAAGTTCTCGCACGACGGCGCCACCATCGCAATGGGTAGCGTCGACGGCCGTCTCTACGTGCGCGCACTCACAAGAACAAGCGACGCCAGTCACCCCACTAGCAAATTCGGTACTCAAGTGTTTGCAAAAGTGCTCGCCGCACCGCGCGTCACATCCATCAGCTTCTCTCCGTGCAGTCGGAAAGTGGCTGTCGCGACGCGGAAAGGCAATGTGTACGTGCTGACGCGAGCCTCTTCCTCGTCAGACGAGTGGCAACTTCACCTGCCCTGCAAAGAGCTCAGCAGTAACCCCAAGTCCGTGGTATCAGGCAGCAGCAGTGCTGCAACAGCCATGCAGACGCTCATGTGCTGGTGGACCTCCGAGGTGCTCGTGGTGGCGTCGCGCGCCGCGAACTACTGCCTCGAGATGATCGACGTCAAGTCGGGGAAGCTGCTGCACACGCTCCAGATCGGCACGCGACCAGCGAATAGCGACGAGTTGTCGTCCTTATCAACAGTAGCGGCGACTGACGACCAGCTGCTCACAGGCGTTTGCTGCATGCAGCTCGCTAACGGCCACGCGAAGCTCGTGTGCCACGACACGAACTCGAACCTGTCTGTGGTCTCGTGGCCGCTCCTGGAAATGGAGGAAAGCAGCAGCAGCGGCTCCAGTCTTCAGCATCACATGTGAACGAAAGGATTTGGAAATGGTGAGGATATAAACTTGAAGCAATCTGCAAAGATGGCTTCAGCCATACGAAATGGTACTGGCTGCTGCTGCTTCGTTGGGGTCCATTCGCTTTGTTAGCAGCCATCTGGTACAAGGCAGGCGTGCTTTAATACTTCCAACAGCATGTCTCCTCAACGGACGTGAGCAAATCTCACGCGCTGTCAGCCAGCATCGGTGCTCGCTTCTTACACAGGCTACAATATTAGCTCCATGGACTGAAAAGGCCAATGGCCAATGGCCAAGGCAGATCCAACACCTGTGCCAGGTGAGTGAGCTTTGCAGGAACATGAGATGCTCATGTGGCCACTAATAGTTTGTCGAATGGCGAGATTCAAGTGCAGCTGCGCTGGGATGTTGGTGCCTCCGGTTCCTATGCATGTGGCTGGATTTGGAACCCCGCATTCGTTATTACGGGTGCAGAACTTCCGCATAACGTATTTGAGGTCTTCTTGTTATATATATCGTAATCCAGTGCATTTAACCATTACTCCAAAGCATATTGATTCTTATGTACTTCATTAAGTGAGCTATTCTGTCCAATCTCTACTCCCGACACTGTTTGTGATGCTAAAAGACCCGTTATGTACCACCCTGATTTCCGCCAAGAAAATACAACCTTTTGCATCCAAAAGCGAGAGACGCCTCGTTTCTGCGCCACTACTCTGCAATTTCAGCCAATCAGATACCTGTATCCACATTCTGGCCAGCTCCAAAAAATCTCCTGCGACAAATGACACGCCGGGTAAAGCTAACAAGAGAGAGAATGGAACGGAGGGATCTGCTGCTGGATGCATGCATGGCGCGCACTCTCTGGGTGCAGCACCATTCCCCAATTCGACCGACTCAGGCTCCTAGCTTCACACACCGATCATGGCGTCCGCGGTCACGATTTCCAGCGTCTCCAGTCGGGACATCGTGGTCGCCTCGGCGCTCCTCATCACGGGCAGCGCGCTCGTGCCGCTCGCCGAGGTGGCCACACGCATGAACGGCAGCTCCGGTGCGATCCCCACAGCAGAGTCGCTGCGCGCACTCACAGATCTCACGACGCTCGACAAGTGGACGCTGCTAGCGTGCGTAGTGTTTGTCGGACTCGCGCTCTCGCTCGTGCTCGCGAACGCGTCCAGCCACCCACCGAAGAAAGCTGCGAGTGCGCTGTACGTGAGCGCGGCGTCGCTCTCTGTCGTGACGCTTTCAACGGCGCTACTGCTGGCGTCTATCCTCGTCGCAAAGGAGCATGAGAGCGTGTGGCACCCGCGCGCGTTCACGCAGCAAGAGGACGTCTTTGAGGCGCGCGTGAACGATGTCTACTGCCACGTCAAGGGCGCACAGGTGTGCCAGTTTGGCAGCCTGGCCGAGGCGCGCGAGGTGTTCCCACTGCGCAGCTGGCCCGTGGGTGCAACGACGCAGCCGGGTAAGAGCGTGCGCTCGTCTTGCGACGGCTTTGATGACTCGGTGCGCCAGTGGGGGTACCCGGTCAAGATGGAGCTCTGCCGCCTGTGCCACGCGATCACCAAGGAAGAGCAGCTCGGCGGCGAAGAGCTGCTCGCAGCTGTGCAGGACATCTCGCTCGAAGAGCTCCAGTGGTGCGGCACGTACCTCGTGGACGACGAGCGCGCGGCCGCGCTGCACGGCGACAACGCGGCAGCCGTGCTCAGCACCATTAAAGAGGATACGCAGCCGGCGCGGGGCACGAACGACTCGCCGTACCGCAAGAACCGCCTCGAGTTCCAGAAGATGCTGAGTGAGAGCCTTCCAGTGTTCACACTCGCGCTGGGCGTGCGTGCTCTGGGGGCACTCGTGGCCTGTGCCGTGCCGTGTCTGCTCGCACTCTTCTACTCGCTGCTGCGCGTCACACGCGCGCACGCGATGGCAATGACAGCCACGCAGGACAAGGCATGATTGAGTGACAAATAGCCAGGCAGTGAAAGTAAGTACAGCAGTTTATTATTATGGAGCTACTTATTATCTATGGTTCAAATACAGATCTTTTTGTGTTGATATCCAAGGTGAGTGACCGACCCTTCGCGATCGCTATATGAGACCGACCGGTCACGAACATTTCATTCTACAAACGCCCCCATTGTGTGACCAGTCAGTCCAGGTCAGCGGCTCTAATCCTCATTGGGAGCAATGCGGGACCATGGGCGCATGGACACAGCCAGCGGTGGTGTACAAGAGGCCTACGTGCTCATGGTCGATGATGATCATGAGCTCCAGCACCACCACCTGGCGAGCATGACGCAGCACACGTATCGCGATCCAGAGCTCCAGCCCCAGCATGAGAAGCACATTGGTGGCATTGGTGGCAGTGTCAGTCCTCCGTCTCCGGTGTCTTCGCAGAGCAAGGTGCAGTTCCTGGACGGTGTGCGCGGCCTCGCGGCGATCCTCGTCGTGACGCAGCACTGCGGGTACCTGGGCGGCACCGAGGTGGGCCAGTGCGGCGTCGACATTTTCTTCGTTCTCTCGGCGTTCCTGCTGACCATGCTCTTTTACAAGAAGAGCGAGCAGCTCTTGAGCCAGAAGGCCACGCTCCGCAAGTGGTTCTTCACGCTGATCGACTATTTCTCCAAGCGGTTCTTCCGCGTGTACCCGCTGTTTGCATTCGTCGCTGTGATTGTGTACCGCATGCCGAACGAGGAGCGCAAACGGTACTTTTTCGTCCACGACCCAGCGCACTACGACCTCTACAAGGTGCTCACGTTCGAGTTCCCGTACCGGTACCACGTGTTTTGGACGCTGCCGCTCGAGATCGCCTATTACTTCCTCATCCCAGTGGTCGTGGGCGCAGTGCTGAGTCTCAAGCACCTCTGGTGGCTACCTTGCATGCCGCTGTGCTACTGGATCTGGGTCACCGGCTGGACGCAGCTCCGCGTCGACCACCAAGGACTCAAGCCGCACTTGCCCACGTTCGTCTGCGGCTCGCTCGCTGCGATCCTCTACGTGAAGATCGACGCGGCTATCCCAACCAAAGAGCGTCAATCGCAGCCACACGTTCTCAAATGGCAGCACGTGGCCACAATCCGGATCCTAGAGCTCCTCGTATTCGCGCTGCTGCTGAGCGAGTTCTTCCGCGGACTACTGTACGACTGGCTACCGACTCTGCCGCGCCCGAGCGCTCCACGCCCGCACTTTATCAGTCCGCACGTGACGATCCTCATCGTGGTCGAAATGCTACTGCCGTCGTGGATTTCTGGAATATTCGAGTGGAATGTGCTGCGCTACACGGGCAAGATCAGCTTCTCCGTCTACCTGCTGCACAGCTTCGTGATCTACGCCAACCCGATCCGGGGGCAGTACAACTACTACAACAAGCTCGCGTCGCAGATCGTGCTCATCGTGCTACTGGCCACGACGTCGTACCATCTAATTGAAGTCCCGTGTCAGCTCCTGTCGGCCAAGGTCAGCAAGGCTCTGATGCGATGGGGAGGAGATGCAGGCGGCAGCCACAGTGACAAGGTCCAGCCATTGCTGAGCGCTGATGGCCCAGCCATTGAGCAGAAAGCCCAGGCGCTCTACTAACCTTGTCAGCCAGGCGAAACACGCATACTAAAGTCGCATGATATGCTGGACGAGTGAATAAATCAAGTGATTTTTATGTAGCCATTTCGAAAAACATATGAATATTCTCAAGTGACCCTTCAAGATCACGATGTGAGACCGACCAATTGAGCGTGAACAGCTCTGAGCGGTCCTGCAAACAGCCAGTCAGCCAGCTTGCTTAAAGTCTCTTAGGCATGCCCAGCACTGAGGATGACGATGCGGCCGGCGGCGTGCGAGATGCCTACGTGCTCATGGTCGACGACCAGGACCCAAGCACGAGCCACGAACCAGCAGACATCCAAGAAGAGCAGCCTGAGAAGCCTTGTTTGCCCAGCAGGACC